>CM034156.1:141679832-141717238 GCA_019776745.2 Taxus chinensis | reverse complement strand
TGGAAGATACTCTTCCCATTGATACTGTTGATCCATGCAATACATTTGCAACATATCTTCCAACACTTGATTTACTCTCTCTGTTTGTCCATCCGTTTCCGGATGATATGCAGAACTGAAGTTTAGTTTCGCTCCAAGAGCTGTATTAAGTGTTTGCCAAAATCTTGACATCATTCTAGGATCCCTGTCAGATATAATTAATTCTGGTACACCATGTAACCTGAAAATTTCGTGCACGAATCTTTTGGCCAACACTGGTGAATCATCCTTTAGATTTACAGTGATGAAATGAGCTACCTTAGTTAGTTTATCTACAACTACCAGGATAACATCATGTTTATTCCTGGACATAGGTAATCCTTATACAAAGTCCATGCTTATTACTTGCCATTTGTACTGCGGTATGCTATGGGGATATAATAGTCCAGTAGGGTGCATGTGTTCTTCCTTAACCCGCTGACATTCCAGACAATGAGTCACAAAATCAATAACATCCTTTTTCATACCTTTCCAAAAGTATTGCTGTTTTAGATCAGCAAGCATTTTTGTAATACCTGGGTGTCCAGAGAAGGGTGAATTATGAAATTCAACTAACAACTTCTTTCTCAAATCGTTCAGCATAGGTACGTATACCCTGTTTTCATAACGTAAGATTCCTTCATTATCAAAATGAAAACCCTTATACCTTTCATCATTAGGTTCTGCAGCAAGCGCTGCTTTTACTTGCTGAAAGTATATATCAGATTCTGAGGCACTTTTTACCTCATCCTTAAACTGAGTTCTTAATGTTATAAGAGCATAAATGTTCTTCCTACGACTTAGAGCATCTGTTACCCTATTCTCTTTCCCTTTGATGTAGCTAATATCAAAATCATATTGAGATAAAAACTCTAACCACCTTCTCTGTTTGGCATTTAGATTAGGATGAGTGAAAATATATTTCAGTCCTAAGTGATCAGTTTTCAACTCAAAAGGTTTCCCAAGTAATAGTTCTCTAGACTTGAAGCACATGAACAATGGCAGCAGCTCCAAATCATGAGGAGTGTAATTCAGCTCATGTAACTTAAGTTTTCTACTTTCATATGCTATGACTTGATCATTTTGTAACAAAACACCTCCAAGGCCTTCTCCAGAAGCATCCGTTATAACAATAAAGCTCCATTAGGGTATGGTACAGCTAAAATAGGTGCGGAAGTCAACTAACTTTTAGACTTTTGAAAGCAGTTTCGCACTTATCATTCCAAATAAATTTCTTATCCTTCTTCTGCAATGAAGTTATTGGTGTAGCCACTTTAGAAAAATCCTTAACAAATTTTCTATAATGACCAACAAGACCCATGAAGCTTCTTACTTCATGCACATTATTTGGTGCAGGCCACTCAGTTATTGCCACTATTTTTGAAGGATCTACCGCAATTCCTTCTTTACTAATGACATGACCCAAATAGTGAACTTCTATATCAAAGAAAGAACATTTGGATAACTTACCATACAACTTTTTTTTTCTCAAAATTTATAAAACTATCTTCAAATGCTCATTTTGTTCCCTCGACATTTTTAGAATAAATGAGAATATCATCCAAGAATACAAGTACAAACTTGTCCAAATATTCTTGAAAGATATTATTCATTAAGTTCATAAAGTTGCGGGTGCATTAGTTAATCCAAAGGGTAGAACCGTGAATTCATAATGTCCGTACCTAGTTCGGAAAGCTGTTTTATGAATATCTTCTTCTCTAATCCTTAACTGATGATAACCAGATCAAAGATCTATCTTAGAATAAACCGCTGTCCCACGCATCTGATCAAATAGATCGTCGATCCTTGGAAGTGGGTATGTGTTCTTGATTGTTGCTTTGTTCAACATCCGATAATCAATACACAGCCTAAGTGTTCCATCCTTCTTTTTTCTCACAAATATTACTCTACTGGCGCTCCCAAGGTGAAACCTTACTTGGTCTAATCAAAACCTTAGAAAAAAAGTTCTTGCAATTGTGCCTTAAGCTCGACTAAATCTGTAGTATTCATCCGATAAGGTGCCTTAGAAATAGGTTCCGTCCTAGGTTTCATTTCAATGGTGAAGTCAAATTCCCTTTTGGGTGGTAAACCTGGTAATTCCTTCGAAAATACATCCTTGAAACTTTGCAACAGTGGGTATCGTTTCATGGAATCACCATCTTCTTCTGAAAATTTAGATATCTTTACTGGCATATAAGGTACATCCTTTCTTTTTAGCCCTTTTTAAGTTGCATAGCTGACAGTTTCCTAACTGAAATTTCCCGTTTCACACCTTGAATCTCTGTTGTTTTTCAGCCGATCATCTAAAACATCTTATATTCTTTTCAAAGCAGTCTAATTTTTTGCTTTATGGTTAGCTAACCAATTGAACACCGATGACAACAATGTCATAGGATCCCAAAGGTGTAACATAGAGGTCAACTTCCGTGGAAAAGTTAGGTAAGTCAAGGACTGCCCCCAAAAAGACACATACTCACTGTATGAACAGAGTTATTACCATACTGTACAGTCCAAGATTTATCCATTTTTCCAGCTTTTCTTTTAAGTTTAGAAGCAAGTTTACTAGAAATAAAACATTCAGTAGCTCCTGTATCAAAAAGAATAGTGACAGGTATGCCAAATAACTTACCCAGAACTTCTATAGGTGTCACTTGCTTTTCAGCTTGCTTGTCTGCTACTGCAGCATGTATCTTATGCTGCTGATTATGATCATCCTTCTTCAAAGGGCACTGATTTGCATAGTGGTCTTTGCCACAATTATAGCAGCCTCCTACAGGTCCCTTTTTAGGCTCAAAATTACTTCCAGCCTTAAAATTATCACGTTTTCCTCCATAGGGCTTCTGCCCATTGTTATAATTTTTGGCAAAACTATCCCTTACATTTCCAGCAGGCTTATTCGTTATCGTTTTCTTACTATTATCCACTGGAAACTTACTTCTGTTTCCAAACTTTTTCCATGGCCCCTTCTTGGGTGCAAGTGAAGTTGAAGAAGGGTTTACAATCTTCTTCCACACTTCCTCTTTATGAGCAGAAATAGCCTTTAATTTCTGTTCTTGCCTTATGGCTTTTTCAACAACCCCTTCCATAGTGGTTGGGCTGTGAACATCAACCTCTCCTCCTATCACGGGATTTAGTCCCATGATGAATTTCCGTATTCTGAACTTCTCGTCAGTTTGATACTGTGGTACGTACTTGAGGAGTTTCATAAACCGCTCCCAGTATTCAGTTACCGTTGGCTTTCCTTGAGCTAAGTTCTGGAATTCTGTCATTTTCTGATCATAGAAAAGTTGTGGCAGCCAACGTTGCCTAAAATAGCCTTTAAATTGATCCCAAGTGATATTGGTCTCATCAATATTTAGCTCAGCTTTACGGCTGTCCCACCATGAAGATGCTTCATGGGAAAGCTGATAGGCTCCCCAAATAGCTTTGGTTTCCTCAGAGAAGTTTCTTATTGCAAAGTACTTCTCCATCTCGCTGAGCCAGTTCTCAGCTCCATCTCCTAATGTGGTGCCATCATATTTAGGTGGACTTATCCTTTTTATATCATTAGTGAGTTCCACTGCCAACCTGGCCTTTTTGTTTTCTGGTTGGACAGGTACATTTCCAGTGTTATTACCAACACCCATATCGGGTTGTCCTCAGGAGGTAGTTGATTTCCGTTACCAGCTTCATCATCCTCCTCATTTCCCATTACTTGTTGTTCAAGTACAGCCAAACAATCTCTTGTGTCCAATAGGGCAGCAAGGATCTCATCAAGTTTTTGGGTTGTTGCTGCCCCTTCCCTGGTGGAGCATTATTCGCAACGTTCCCCTTGTTCTAAACCATTTTCTGTTACAAGAAAATTCATGTTTTTATCAGATTATGGACACAATAGGTCCAAGAGCTGCAACCTTCAGCTCTGATACCAAGATGTAACATTCCCATTTTAGTACATTAGAACAATAAATTTATTTATTTTTTGATAAGTGCTTCCTAGTTCTAAATACATAATTTAGAACTCAAAGATCATAACAATCATTCTTATAACAGATAACCATATGCAGCTGTAATGACTCGGTGTACCACCGATCTATTCATTCCATGACTCGGTGATCTACCGATCTATTCATGAGTATCATAGAGTTGGCATTTTTATTTTAAACACTTCACTCTTGCAGTTCTCTCTTCCCTAATCTGGGATTTCAGAATGCTCTGTCCAAGGAACCTATCTGAATAATTGTTACCATTATTCATCGGCATCACGTCCCTCAAACTAGGTGACATAGGACAACGCAATCAGCAGCTTGCGATACTTTGGCCAAAGATTTGAAACATACTGTTCATGTCTCGTATTCCTTGACGGCATACTCGTCAATCTGGAATACATCCTTCACCCCACTCCGATGTTAAATAGAATGTCTTATACTGACTTCTGTCAGCCTCCCCTGTCCCAAGTCATTCACTCAGGAACGGATTAATAACATGACACACGTTATAAGGATGCTCTTGAGGACTAGGGTAAGCTGACATACTGGGTCAACCCAGTTAACCCTGTGTGTCAAGGTACCCCGAGTCTCCAAGGGCAGCCTCATAACATGACCATGGTCCTAACCAGTCCCAGAGTAAAACTTGTTTGAGTTTAAGGTGTAAATCTTAACGATCAATGCAAAGGGTGTCGCCATAGGTCACCTGCATTGTTGTATCCTAGAGAAGATCCTAATCTTCTCGAAGGTACAACCCTATAGTTGAAATGTGTCGACATCCTACAAACTACCTCAGAAAGATTTACATAACTTCAAAGAGTTACTTAAGTTGAGTTGAATTGAAATTAAGAAGATTTTAAGACTCTCCTATTTGGGTAGTCTTTTCCCAACCCCTGGGTTCCACACCTTTGAGTTTCCTTACTTAATTAAGATCCATTTCACAGAGAGAAGTTTAATAAGATTTGAGATCTCATCTAGGAGTTCATTGGTTCCCAATAATCTTATTCTACATAATTGGGCAATAGCCCTAAGTCCTCTCATAAGGAAGCTAACTAAACCCGTAAGGGTTTATATCAACTCTCCCAAGACTGAAATATATCTCTTTATTGTTATTAAGATATAGTGATTTAAAATCATCAGTTACGTTGTCTTGACTTAGATCATGGATAGGGAGTAATAGATTACTCTTCCCATTTCAGCTACCTATTAAGGTTTAGTTTAACCTTAACTTCTTGAAAGGCAGTGGACTAATTTTCCAATTTAGCCTTATTTATAACATAAAAGAATTACTAATCATTCACGAAGTATTCAGTCACATAATCTTTACAAGGCCTACTTACAGAATCCAAATAACTCCATGGTATAAATAATAAAAATGCACTTAAAATCAATCGAACCTAAGAAGTTCAATCCATCAAATAAAAATGCAGCCACATAAGTAACAATCTCCCCATTTCATTTATTTCCAAGCATACAATTACAATTTATGCACTTCAGCATATTTGATACAATAATACTCAACAGCAAAAGAATAACTTTTTTCATATAGTACAAATAGAGAAATCAAGTTGGAATTCATCATAAAAACCAGATTAAACAATCTGAGCATCATATCAGATCTGCGTGCCTTTACCACTTATGATGACCATCTGCAAAAATTGCTAACACAGGTCAGTTCAATGAACTGAGCATGATAAGCACTAATTCTTAAAACAATTGCATTCCACCAATTGTTTCATTAAAAAACCTGTTTAAATGAAATCATTTCATCAAATCCTTAAACATGAATCACACTAATTATCTTTCTACCATACATGACTTTTTAACATAATTCATATATAACTACTGCCATTATGACTCTTCTCGAGATGATTCATCTTATATTAGAGACTAAGAAGAACAAAATGAATCTAAAATACATCCCTCTGAAAACCAAGGACAAACAATAATCCAAATAAAAATTACTCCATTCAAGAATGAATTCCTACCAGTGCGTGTATCCAACAGATTTGTGCATTTAACAATTCAGCTAAGACCGGTTTATAGCCTCTAACAAGAAATTCCTTTGACTCATTGCATTATTTCCATTACTTCGATAATATATACCAACTTCACTATTACTATTTTTATAAAAGTATAACTTTTAATATACAATAAGATAACTACTAGTTGTAAACAATTTAACAGTCTAATATTAAACAAGTTATTACATAAGATACTGTAAATAAAAAAAGAGACTTAGGCCAAGACTAAGCATTTACCATTCTTTCCTCATAAATTTAACAGTTTATACATCATCTTATTCCCATATAGCAGAGAGAGTCTTATGGAAATACAAAAGAAGGGAGTCTTACTAATAATTTTCCAGAAAAGGGAGAGTATACTTTCGTATTCCAAAATCCTATATCCACAACATATGCTTTACAACTGAAGAGAAAGAACAGAGGCGTTCAGATCTCCATTCCAAACAAGTTCAGGACAGTACCAACTTTCCAGGAGCAAAGCATATACAATCAATCTTGAATTCATTTAGGGAAAAAGTCAAGCAATAAAATCAACACAATCCCATCCCTTCCAAGTACAAAACCTAATTTCCATCATGCAGATCTAGGATTACCCACACGTTATTAGGATTCAGAGTTCCTCAAAGCAAGATTTCTCTCTCAGTCAGACTGTGTTCCCGTCAACCAAGTTAAATCGTAAGGAAAACACAGCTACACTAGATATTTCATCACTTACAGAACCCATAATTATTGACCATCCTGACCCTTTTCACAGAGGTACAGGTTTTTATTCAAGCTTTTTTTTACACTTGCCACTAAACCAGTCGAGCTCCAAGGAAGTAATTACAGTTTCATCATCAAATTAACCATGTATTTCACCTGAGCTATCAAGCAACAAAAAAAAAAACTCATACGACCAGCGATAAACAATAAACCAACTAAATAAGACACAACAATTTCTTTCTTTTGTCATTCCTCAACCAAGAAATCATCCAACGCAACGTCTAACATGGTACATTTGGGAACTTATTACCTCAGTTAATCAAGAAGCAAGGGAAACAAAACAAACAGAAGAACCCATATGCAATCATAACAAACATTTCAATAGATTCAATCCATATGTATACACAGCAAAGACTTCAACAGAAGTCTAACCAACATGCAAACGCAGCAAGTTCACTCAAACAGAAGTTGAATTCATATGAAAACATTGCAAGTACTTCAACAGAAGTCGTATCCATCAAGTATTCTCAGCAAGGACTTCAACAGAAGTCGAACCAACATGAAAACACAACAGGGACTTCAACAGAAGTCGAATTCATATGAAAACACTGCAAGGACTTCAACAGAAGTCAATCCATCAAGTATTCAAAAGCAAGGACTTTAACAGAAGTCAATTCAACATGTAAACACAAAAAGCATTCCAACAGAAGTCGAATCCATATGTATACATAGAAAAACATTTCAACAGAAATCGAATCCATATGTATACTCAGCAAGGATTCAACAGAAAGTTTAACCAACATGCTAACACAGCAAGGTCTTCAACAGAAGTTGAATTCATATGGAACACTACAAGGACTTCAAAGAAGTCGTATCCATAAGGTAATCACAGCAAACATTCAACAGAAGTCGAACCAGGGATTCCCAAATCAAAAGAGAAAGAAGAAAACAATACATTGTTTCCAACCAAGCCATTTGTACAAAAAAATCATCTGAACAGAGTTGTTCTAATGAAAGCATTTGAAGGAAAGAAATATTTTTTTAAAAGTTAGGGCCTATCATGCCTGATAGTGTCACTTAAAAATTCGAAGAAGACCTCTGAATGTGCTCGCACCTTCTCTTCTTCTTCCACGATAGATTAAACAACAATAAATTGTTACCTTCATGCCTTATAAACTTTCCCCGAAGAGAAGGAAGCTAGAAATTCTCAAAGTTGCCATGCAACACAGAGTAGACGACTGGTTCGAAGAACCAGTGCTCAAGCAGAGTGAAAAATGGAATGCATGGAAAACCAAACAACCAAACAATATTCCATTTGCATGCCTTCCCAAGCAATTCACGCTCGGGAACCGAAGTTCATTAATTGCATTAACTTCCATCCTCCCGCCTATTCTCCATTGCCACCAACTGCCAAATATTGGTGATCGCCAAAAGAAAACAACCAAACATTTCCATACTTGGTGATACTGCCACGTCAGGTCACATTAGCCGTTTGTAACCTCCGCCAAATTTAACAGCATCCCAAGTCCTTCAACCTTATCCCCCTCATAAATGCCATGGAAACCACACTGCCCATGACTCACGCCCCTTCATAGGTCCCCCTCCATTCTTGTCTTTTAGTTAGGATAGGTAAGAAACATAGGTTAGATCATAGGGTAAGACATTAGTCTTACATCCATAGCACTAGAAGAAGTTAACTCTTAGGAGCATTAAGCTTATAGTTTAGGGATAGGTTAGATTAGCAATTTTTTAACCAATAGGTTATAGTTTAGGTTAAGATTATTAACCTTAATGAATCCGTTCTAGGTCTCCCAGTAGGACCAATCAGTATTAGAACCAAACAGGGTAAACATTCCTGTAAAGGATCCTATCTAGCATTGCTAATTAAGCTTACGGTATACAAGAACATCTTACATGGCTTAAGGTCTAGACCTTCCTGATGTTACGATATCTGGAACCAAATTTCATTTATCATGATCAGCATGAGTTAAAACTTCGGGATTGCTCATTTAAACTCATTCAGACCTTGTAACTTTTGTAAGGTCCATAAATTTTTTTCATCCTGAATAAGCTTAAAACATTTCTTGTATCAATGCAACTGATCCAAGCCTAAGTCAAAGATCTTCAAGAGCAAAGAAGATACAATCCTTATCAATCATGACTTCCCAAAAATAAAGGAATATGTCCTTATACAGAAGAAATCATATATCAACACTTGAATGCTCAGGAGAAGGAAACAACAGTTCAGGGTGTTACACATCTCACCCTTATCTCTCTCTCTCACATTCTCCCTTACACACATACTCTCTCTACTTCCTTTCACACATTTCACCTCTCCTTCTTACCATACGAATCAATACATAACAAAAGAACCATGGGAATATTTCCTCCACCGTATATTTATCACTCAAGAGAAAACTGCATGCCAAATGTCATCATGCCCTGCCATACTCAAGTACCCTAAACATGCAAATGCTAGCTAAACCTTAACTAACTCCACTTTACAGCTCTTAATCTTATCATGATAATCATATCCTAAAATAAGATTTCCTTGGGTTGCAAGTCTCTATGTTTTAAATTTATCCATAATCATTCGTGGTTGCATCTCCATGTGTTCCCTATTACAAATCTAACCGTGGTCCTAAATACAGCTAAATCCCTATCCTATTCTATCTGGGTACGAAGCTTTGCACCTTACTAGTGTGTGAAAAAAAACCATTCGCGCCTCAGTTATTCTTATCAATAGCTCAACCCTTATCAAATGATCCACACACAATGGTGGGTTAATATGAAGTTTGGGTTGTTATAGGTACAATAAAGGGAACATCATATTCAATGGTAAACTTTTTTTTAGGTAGAGAAGAGGATGATGATGTGTCAATATGATAAGTACACTTAAAATAAAATGTTATATATATATATATATATATATATTGCACCACAAGTATGAGTGCTTATTTTATAATTCATAATGATGTTTCATTATATGTTCATGTTAAGGGTGTAAATTCATATATTGGTCGTGTTTATGCTCTTAACTCATATGTTAGCAATGATACTACTAGTGACATTCCTAGGTTGTGTGATATTAGTTGTACTCTTAATGCAACATTTATACTTATGATTGAGAATAAAATATAGGCACAAACATTACATGAATTTATCAATACGTTATTAATCATACTTGTAAACTACATTCTATGATGCAAATCCAAAGGTTTTCTACAACAATAATTTAAAACCTTATGTCTATCCTCCATGGCAATTTGGTCATAATAGCATGCCTAAACAACCAATAAAATTTAAAATTTAGAATTGTCCTTATCGACTAGTATTTTCATGCCTAAATTTATCTTGGTCATAGAGCATGGTAGTTCTTCATAACAAATAGGTTACTATACACAATAAAAATGAATCAGTTAACCCACGCACTTGAATTCCTGAGGTCAATTTGAGATAGTCAAAATTAATCTTGAATATGATGTGGAGATAGAAATGGTATATGGTGATGAAATAAATGGAAGATGGTGTTCACCAAGAGGGTATGGATGGATAATTGTTGAGGTGATGTGGGTAATTCATTGTTTTTTTTGATGGATTTGTGAGATTGTGACTTTTTCATCCAAGGCAGTAAAACTCTCTCCTTTCTCTTTAGGAGAGATGTTATAATCAAGAATAATGGAAGTGTGTTATTCTCAATCTATTATTGGTTATACAAAATAAAATTTGACCGAGTTATAGGACCTTAGGATAGTGTTTTCCTATTCCAAGATGCTCCTCTCTGAATATGGCCATACAACAATGTGGGTAGTGCGAGATTATAAAACTATGGATTTACACACCTAGGAGGGGGTAACTGGTCAAACCAAAATTACTCAGTAATAGAGAGATGTTTCTTTAAATCTTTAATTTGGTTGATGGTCAAAGGTGGGTAAAGGAGTAGAGTGGAAGACTAGTGTATTTATTAATAAGTATATGTCTCCTTGGTAAGGGCCAATAATAGGTGTATTGATTATGGGTTTGAAAATTATCCTATGATGTTGATTCAAACTAGAAAATATCATGAACAAAAATCAACTCATAAGGGAGGATGAACAAAGAGGTAAGGAGAACTAAGGGCTATGTATGGGTAGCATGATCTCCTAATAGTTATGTTTTATGTTTTGTTTATTAGTTAGTCTAATCAAATACTAATAGTAAATGAACAATAAAAGGTAAATCTATTTAAATCAAAAGACTAATGACAATCAGTTTAATTTTTTTTTACATCTAACTATTCATTAATAAAGTCAAATAATTATTACTCTAGCTTCTTTTTGTATTTTCTTAAAATGCACTTTTAAAAAATGAAATAAAATTAACTATCTAATATTGTTGGAATTTTCAAATATTTTGAAATGATTATAGAAAATAATGAGTTTGAAAGAAATAAAGAAATAAAATCTAAACTATGGAATTATACAACACAAAATAAACTAAATACAGGAATACCCAGGTGTAGTTATTCATATGTTGTAAATTATTAACCAATATTAAAAGAAAGCTCTCTGGGTACATGTAATACAATGTTAATCCCTTGTTAAAATAAAGCTTCTTATAGCCAAGTCTTTAGCCATAATTTCATTCAGAATAGAAACATATTATAATATTTTTATTGTAGCCTAAAAAAACTTTATCAAGCAAGGATTGCATATTTAAATGTAAGTAAAAGAAATAAAGTAAAATGTCACTTCCTTCTATGTCATTGCCTTCTTCCCTACATCCAATCTTTCTCCAATTAAATCCATAGGGAATGATTTGATGATTGATTATCAATAGCATGGATTTTAGGATAGAAGTAGAAAGAGATAATGCAAGAAGTATTTTTTTATAAAATATTTTCCAATTCAATTCTCAAATAAATTCACTTTTGTAGATTTAAACCTAATAATAAATCCTTTTTGGGAACGTTTTCAACAACCACTCTAAATAAAAACTAAATATAACTCTAACATGGTTAGATAGTTTTTTGGGTATTTATCCCAAGATTTTTTGTGGTGGTTGTGTGTCTCCTTAGAGTTCTGTTCCTTCCAAATGCATATTCCAATGTGATCTTGGTAGGAAGAAATGGTTTAAGGAATAATTAAAAAATAAACTTAGAATAAATTCATTTGGTCTGATGTAAAGATGTAGCTGGTATGTGGATGAAAAATGGATTAGGAAGCATATTGGCTATCTATAACAAAGATATCTCATTAAATGGGTAGCATAACCTCTTTTAATATATAAAAATAACTAACTGATGAATAATATAAAAGAAGAATATTTGTAAGGTATTAACAGTAAAGAAAATCAAATTTAACTATAACTTTAGGAAGGATGAATCAGCCCATGTTGAAGAATTCAATGGGTTAAAATACTAGAGATGTATTTATACCCTAATTAAATGTAATGTTATGGAAGTGTACAATAATAAGAGGATGTAAGGGTTTTACAAGGGATTATTCTGATTAATTAACTTCCAACATTAATCATTTAAAACTATAATAACACATTAACACTTACAATGATTGATAAAATGATAAGTAATAGCTCAAAATATGCATGAAGAGAAAGAGACTTAGTTGTACATGTTAGAAAAAAGATAATATGGATGTCTAAATAGGTATAAAAGGTAGATTAGATATTGGGAGTGTTTTTTTTAGAAAGTTCTAAAAAAGGAAACTGAGGAAGGTCGGTACTATACAACTATTGTATGGTCTAGACTAGAACTATATGTTCCTAACATGGATCTAAATGGTATTGGTCCCTTCAGTATTATGGGTCTTAAAATTTGTTTGTGATTCATTTTTTTGGAAATGAGTTTCGTTGTATATCTCTCTTTCTCGCACAACTTCAAGATGACTTGTAATTACCTACAAAAAAGTGGAAACCCTAGAAACTTGTAGAACCCTTCATCGGATCATTAAACCAAAAGGAGAAAACATATGTATGTTGTGAGGCTAGATTATCTTTGGTAGTCATACCCTAGTTATTGATCCAATCCAATATTTTCACTATGTTCCTTTATTATGGGATGGAGCCTCATGTAGTTCTCTTAGGTGATTGTGTAATTATAATTACAAATATTCAACCCCTTAGGGGTTCCCTTGTATATCTTAACACCAAGATATTTAGCTAAATGTATAGTAGGGAATGTACCCAATGCAGTAGAAATGTAAATTATTGTGCCTCACTACACATGACCTAACCCTTTATCCTTTGAAACCCCTTCAAAAATTCTTAGAGTGACTTTGTTCTTACTAAGACATGGTTATATGACCTTTTCTACCTTGGAAATGGAGGAGAAAGGTATAATATTTGACCTATTTGAGTGCATCAGAGATATAGTAGGGACTTTTTTAATTGATGCGTAACTAATTTTTGGTATATTTAGTAAATCCTCAAGTGATTTGGAATGATATTTGTAATAGGAACTTGTAAGAGTGCCAAGTGAGTTATAAAGTGACATTGACTTAATTTTATAGCCTTCCATAGATGAAAATATATAATAAGGCCAACCCTAAGAAGATAAAATGACTTGATAAAGATATTGAAATTAAAAATAGAGTTGAAGAACACAAAGGGGCAGGTTCGTACATATTGGTCATGAACAAAACCCACATCCTGACCCTTTATACGGTCTTAGATAGAGAAGATGAAAAGTGAAGAATTACTGACATGAAGTATATATTTTGTTTATTTGTATGTTTTAATAATATTCTTTAGATTGATGGTAGAGAAGAGTATAATGATAAGTAATTCATGGAAGAGATAGATAGATGAGATGATTGGATTCAAAATGTGATTATTTTTCTTAGAAAAGGAGCATAATCAAACTTTGCATTGTAAAATGAAAATTTACCAAATTTTAGTTTCAACATTTACCCTTTATTTAAATTTGTAATTGAAAATTACATGCTTAAAGGAAAAACATACTTAAGTGTGGACACACACTTTATCTTTGCTTGACAATGGTTCTTTTATATGTTGGAAGGATCCATAATAAAACCTAGAATATAGAGTATAGTCAATATCTATGATAAAAAAAATTCCTAAAACTCATTATATAGATAATTCTTAGAACTTAGAACTTAAATAAACTAACTAAAAAAGATGTGAAACATGGAAGGAATACAATAGTTCATTTTAGGAGGCAAGATATCTTATTTGTATCATGTCTTGAAGACTTGGAATTATTGATGAAATCTCATAGGATAGAAGGTGATCAGTCCCCAATTTTTGCCAAAGGAAATAGTAAAGTGTTGAGTGTAACCCAACACTAGAGAAAGATAGAGAAGAGAAATTAAGTTACCCTTTTTTGAAAATTTGTAAAGAGTAAGGTCAACCTATGAAGAACTAAGCCTCTTTGATACCTTATACATTCAATATTTTGGTGAGATAAGGGGAAGTATAACCTTCAAATAACTTAAACACTTCAAAACCCTCCACAAAATCCCACATACCCACACACTACAGGTGGATGTAGGTCCAATTGTGTACTATTATAACTATTAAGTAAGATAAAACTCGAAAATAAATGGATAATTTCATGCTCCTATAGCGTGTTGTACTGCTAAAAATGAATGTATATATCCTAAAATGTCATAGGGGAGAAGAAGGATTATGACCCCAAACCTTGTTCTCATAACTAAGTTTGAATGGTTTAGTGAATAAGGATTGAAGTACTCTTGCCCACTATTTGTTCTAAATTAATTCATTTGTATCTAAGACTATATAAAAATCCTATATATATAGTTGATAGAATACAAGAATTATGAAAAATCCCTAAGAATGTGTTCCCTATCTAGAAACGTCTATTGTGGTCAAGATTGTACCATGGTCTTGACTATCCTGTATGGTTTTAACATGATTAGTATCAGAGTTTCTACCAAAATCACTGATAAATAATGCTTACACACACATGTATCTACATGAATTCAAATAATGATCTAACAAGTAATGTAATATGAAATTAACTCACAAACACAAGAATGGTGCAAAATATGGAACCTCACATTAGCTCAAGTGGTTTACACAAATAGGATAACAATAAGTAACTCCCACATAAGAATAGCATTCATGACTTCAAGAAGGAAAAGTTACATTCCCATAATAGACAATCAATAGTAACTGTTATCACATATTATGACAAACTATGACAAGTCATGTAACTCATATAACATAAATGACACCTAAGTAATATGATTCACCATATGTAGGAAATATATCAAGTAAATAAATAAATATAAGGAAAAAATATCCTACACCAAAACCCCTCAAAGCGTAGCTTTGTTGGGAAACAAGAAAAATTGGGTCCCAAATACAAGGCTTGATGATGAGGTACCAGAGTATAATACAACTCACTAAAAGTGGAGAAAAGAGAAATCCTAGTGGGAAAATCTCCCCCAAAAATAAAGGAATAATAAAAGGCCCCCCAGAAGATTATTTTGATGTATCTTATAACCCAAGAAGAGCTCACAGGTGAAGAATCTTTCTTTTTTTAAATGGTCTGGTGAAGATATCAGCAATTTGATCTAATGTCTAGAAACATCTTAGATTAATGACATGTCCATAAATCATCTCCCTAATGAAATGCATGTGAATCTCAATGTGTTTGGTCTATTGATGTTGAATTAGATCCCTACAAATTTGAATGGTAGCATGGTTGTTATAGAAGAATATTATGGGTCACCTATATTATATACCAAATTCTTATTAAAATCCCCCAAAGCTAGATGTCCTTTGTGGTAGTGTTCACAAATCCTTTGTCTTCAACCTTAGTATATCATAAAGTGATAGAATTATTATTCTTACTTCACCAATAAAGAGGGCTTTATCTTAATGATAAATTGTATCCTGAAGTGGACTTGTGATTCTAAAACACTGCCAGCCCAGTCTAAATTTATGTATCCAACCAAGTCAACATCAATACCGGCTCCATAGTGAATCTCAAATATTTGTGTACCCTAAATGTAGTACAATATCCTCTTAGCTACTTTCTAGTGCATCACATGAGGCTCCTACATGAACCTAGAGACTAGGCATACTAAATATAAAATTTTGGGTCCAGTGTGAGTCAAATATTTAAGGCTACCTATAATTTTTCAATACAAGGTAGAATCAACCAATGGTGAAGTACAATCAATCTTGCTTTTAACTCCAAATAAAAATGGAGTTAGATTTGGCTTGCGATCAGCCATTTAGACCAAGCAAGTAAATCAAGAGCATATTTAGGTTGTGTAATGGATATCCATGAGTCAGACTATGAAATCTGAATCACAAAGAAATAATGTAACAAACCCAAGTCAGTCGTGGAAAACATGTCTTGTAGAGCTTCTTTCACTATTGCAATAGAGGATGAAGATCTCCCTGTAATCAAAATGTCATCAACATAAAGTAACAAAATTATAAGTGAATCATCCTACCATAAAACTTACACATTCAGATCACAGTGACATCTAGTGAACCCTGCAGTGAGAATAAAGTAATCCATCTTGGCGTACCAAGCCTGAGGGGCCTCTTTAAGGCCATAAATAGATTTCCTAAGCTTGTATACTAAAGAATAATCCTAAAAAAACCTTATGGTTGCTCCATACAAATCTCCTCCTCTAGGTCACTCTGAAGAAAGGAAATATACACATCCATTTGATGAACATCCCAGTAATGAGCATCAGTAATGGAAAGAGTGAGTTTGATGGATTTCATTTTGGAAACTAGTGCAAATGTCTCAATGTAGTCAATACTTGGAACCTATGAAAAACCTTTTATAACTAATCACGTTTTGAAACTATCAAACATATCTATCTATTGCATACTCGGTCGGATATATCAACCTACATTGAATTGTCTTCCTTCTCGTAGGAAGGTGTGTCGAATCCCAAGCGTTATTCCTAATTAAGTAACTATACTCCTCCTGCATAGTTGTGTCCCACTCAGATTTCCAGATGCCTCCTCAAAAAGTTTGTGGATGGAAGGTAGAGGAAAATAAATCATGTGGTCTACCATTGAACTCTAATTTCTAAATTAAGTTTTGAATTTGCAGAAATACTCATATACCTATGCCTATCATGTTTCAAGAAAGGGAACGAGGTAACATAGATAAAAGATGCATAAAATTTTTTTGATTGAATGGGAATACCTTAAGATGAGTGTGGTGTATATTATCTGATGGTTACATGCCATAATTAATTGGAAGAGGACCTGGAAATATGATAGGAGGTTACAAATGATGAAGGGAATAATAATTATACTTGTGGAATGGATGGTGTAAAGGTGGTCTCCATTACCTTTCAAGGAAAGAAGACAAGAATTGGAGCTGTTGTCTGCAAAACATTTTATTGTAGAAATAAAGAAATGCGGTTAGTGTTATGCCTTAATGCGTAATAAAGAAGGTGGACATAGAGGATTTTGTAATGACATTAAGATTTACTAAAGAAATAGACATATATGTCATACGAGATGAGATACCAGACGGGTACCCCAAAAGAGGGATATTACAACACTATATGATTTTATACAAGGATCGACCATACAATTAGGCAACCTATAAGATGAGCCCAAACATAGTGTTGGCTAGATTTTCTGCATGAGCACAAAACTAGGCAGTCATGAGATAAACTCCCTCATTTAACCGGTGCGGCTCCCGACTTTGTCATATTTTCAAAAAAATGTGTTAGTATCATCAGGGGTTTTACTTAACCCCTTAGTTCATGAACCATACTAAGAAGTTCTGCAACAAGTGCCCAGATGTAAAGAAGGAAGTATTTTATAGAAGAGGAAGGTAAAGGGAAATACAGAGAAGAAATGGGGAAGACGTTGAATCCCACGTTAGTAGATAGAAGAGATGATGGTATGCACATAGAAGAAACTTAATAGATATGAACACATAGAATTATAAAACAAAGGCAGCCTCTAGATCCCCAATCTAAAATAACCCAAAGTTTATAAGAGATCTAGATTTACAAGCAAGAAACAAGTTACACAGTGACAACAAAAAGTTCTCTAGAAACCTGCTCCTTTGTATTCCTTTGCCTCAAGTAGTTTCTCTAAAGAGTTCAACACAAAGTCTCGAAACAAGATTGCTGCTTACAAATTCTATCAATAACCCAGAGGTATATTCTCCTACTTTTATAGAATGTAAAGAGGGGAAAGCTACAAAGGGGAAGTTATAACTAAAACCTAAACAAGTAAAGATGGACATGTTGCCATCACCCTCACTAACTTCTTCTTAAGTGACAACCTGTCTCACTAGCTCATAGAATGGTTCACACGGACTTTAAGTAAAGGTTGCAAAAAATAACTTAAATGACAATTTCATCCGGGACCCTAGAAAGTAGGAAGAAGGAAGAATAGAAGAAGTTTGCCAGCCAGTAATGCTTATGTCTTCTTCTTGTTTTAATATCGAATACTTGTCGAACATGTAATTCAAAATCCTTCATGTTGGAGCCACTGCTTCCTTCTCTGGTCCTGAACGCAGCAAACCCTTCATTCAACAATTATGCATGCTTCAATTTCCAAGCTCAGCCAAAAACTTGCAATGTACAACTACAGCGGCCACAGTCATACTGCATAGAATTCATCATGAAAGGCTTGGTAGCTTTATTATCAATTCTCTTTGTACCATCAGAAGAGAACCTCCAGGAATTATGTTACCTTAGTTGAGACATCCAAACATATGAAGTAACGATTCCCATCCACTCTCTCCTCAGTGAAAAGAAATGATACGGTCTGGTAAGTCTTGATGTCCACTCTCACGTGCCTTACTCCTCTTCAGCAAAAAAATCTGTAGATTTCCAAAGGGAAAGATACTGCAAAAACTCTAGTTGCTCACTATCGACATATCCATTTGGTTCAATCTGTTCCGTAATTAATACATTATCCAGCAGCTTCCCCGCAGTTTGTTGATCTCGGCCAACGACTCAGGGTACGTCCCTGCAGCTGTATTCATGACTTTATCTTCACCATCAGTTACTCAGCTGATGTGTTGCATCATCCATAACCTTAGGCGGGGGGATGCCACTTCCCAAAAGTTGTAAAGAAGTTGACGAATAATCAAATCCTTCTATTCGTCAATGAGCTTTTACTTGATTGTTGCATCCTCCATTTCCTACATAATTATGATCACTCACCTGATTCTTGAAATGGGCTCTAAATGGAAGATTCGTAACATTGGCTTATGATCTCACATAATTGAGATACTTGCTTCGGCAGCTCTTCTTTCTCTACCTTCACTGTCGCACAAGGAATAAAGTATCCCATCAATCTACGTGTCCTGCTTTAATCCTTAAGTGGTTGGCGTGATCGAGGGGTACTTGGTTATGTCACATATTATTCTGTGAGCTCACTCCTCGAGCTTTCTTCTGCTGGAATTTAATATTCAACAAACTTCTACTTCCCGCATCTCGGATGAATAACATAGAAGTTGCTTGGCAACTTCTTTAGGCCTCTATCTCTTTCCACCCAGATTTGGGAAGTAGCTGCAAGCAAATCATGCCTCCTCTAAGTCGATCTCCATTCTTGCTTTTGGAACCAACTGGCAAGCCACAAACATCTGAGAAGTTGCTTCTCGGAGAATGAGGAGTAGTTTCTGAGTTGAACTCACCATCGCCCGCACTAATCCTATCCATCAGAAAGTGGCCACTGTGTTAGGCTGCATCTTCTGAATAATCTAAGAGAAAGACCTTTCAATCCGCGTCGGCAGCTTCAACATATCTCTGGAACAGGTGTTGAAATGAAGTGGCTTAGGGAGAAGATGAAGTCGATGGATCAGTAGATGTATGGAAGTGTAACCTACTGTTGTGGTTGTGCAATAGTTTGGTGAAGTACTGGTACTAAAGAAAACGAAGCTAAAGTCATGGTAGATAGAAGTGACCTCTTCTTTGATTTGAGATTCTTTTATGCACTTTCAACTTCTTGACTTTCCTGTGTTTCTCCTCCATGCGTCGCTTGAGGAATTCCCTCGTTCGGGAAAATTGTCTCATGACTTGATTCATCAATGCTTCATCGAGTGCCATATCCCTCATCAGCAAACAGTTGAAGTATTCACCAACCACAGCTCCCAACCTTTCTTCAATTGGGTACGCCTCGTACGTATCCTGCAGTATGGCTTATCTCCTCCATTGATGGTAAGTGTCAAGTTACCACATTCCATATCTTTAAGATCCACAGGTATCCGTGCTAGTCAAAGTTGAACAATTGTTTTGTCGATTAGCATGCTGATGAAAATCTCTCTTTCTAACCTCCGAATCATCACTTTTGCACTCATCCTAAAAAAAAAATATTCTAAGGAAGGCTCAGTGTTGTAATCCTGGCGAGATTGTCCTTACTAGCTATCCTAGATGGATCGAAAGTTCAGGTGCCAGGGGAATAATTATTGCCTCATACTCGGATAAACATTACGCTTCCATCCCTCGAGCTCTATGAATGCTAATGCAGCTGTAATATCCCATAGTGATGGGAAGAAGAAGAAGAGAAGCTCGTAGACTTGTGCCGCTTTGAGCAGGTCATTGTAACTCCACAAGTTGCCTACTCAACTCCAGAGTGATCCCAAATATCATTGCGGCTACCGGGCATTTTATTGGTTCTCTAGAAAAACCCCGTAACCCTTGAGGTATTGTGAAATTTCAAAGGAAATGAATAGACGCCAACTGACATAGCTTCCCACCTTCCTTGCTTACCATGTTGGCCTTCAAGCTTTGTCTACCTGCCAAATGAAAATCATAGAAGAATTCATGTGACCACTTTGGACATTATTTCAAGCATGTAGGTACAATAATTTGTGTGGTTAGCACTCAAAAAATGGAGGTCCTTAGAAAGAACACCACATCTATTCAGTTGGAAAAGACGCCTTGTGAAGCTTACAAACATACCACAAGTAGGAATCTTTGAAGCCTATATAAAAAGTATGCTTCACGTTCCAAAGTTCCTCACCAATGTTGTTCCTAATAATTTATGACCATTTCTTATGGAATCAACCTTGTTGACTTCCATGGTCCGATGAACGCAGACATCCATGTATAGAAAGTGGTAAGCATCACCTCGCCATCATCTTGCCACTATCAATTTGACAACATATCACCTCCTACACCAAATTGCGGGAAGAGTCTCAGAAAACTTGAAGAGATCTAGCTTCTTCATGTATCTGCTATTCATTATGCTCAGAAATCATCTCTATGCTTCTCACACCTGCTGCTGGTATCCTGAGACTAATGGAAAAGTACCCACCTTTCACACTGGAATCTCAAACAATAAATGTGATGAAACTCGGGTCCAAAAAATTATTGTCTTTCCGTAGCATCACGCCATGCTCAGATGAAGGATGGAGATTTAGTGCACTCCATCACAAACTCTTTGCAACTGGGTTGTGCATGGAAAGGTTGCAGCCTCGGTAATTTCCATGCTTTTAACGCACGATGAGTGAGTCGTTCCCACTCTGGATTCTATCAATCAAACAGCAAGAGGTTCCGGGACTAGATCATGTGTCTCAGTATGTCCTGCAAAGTTGGAAGTGATGCATGACTCCATCGTGATTCTTTCATATCTTTTCCAGGCTTTGTCTATCTTTTTCTAAATAATCTTTTCTTCTTACTTGGGTCGTGGATTTCTTCAAAATTGGTGCAGATCTAGCATTCGGTTCAGAGTGAGGATTTATGAATGTATTGGACATTTATAAAAGCTCCTTTTCTTTTGTAAAGCACCGGTAATGAGTTCTTGTAATTTTTCAGACAAAAATGGCATAGGAGCCATGAATAGTGAATTTTTAATGTAAAACTCTGCACTTTTCAAGTCTTGTTGCCCCAAAAATTGCGCTGTTAATTTGCCCAAAAAAGAGAGCATGAACCTTTCAGCACACCTGAGCCCTTATAACACCTAGTAACTAATTATGCTAGACAAAATCACACCTCCTCAAAGCATGCCACCAAATAGGAGATTTAGCCTTTGTTACGGACATGGCCTGAGCAAAATCCTGTTTCAAAGTGGGGGCACACTTTTTCTCCTCTGGGCAGCAATTCTTACCTGTGAATTAAAATAATCACCATATGCACTGCCCAGGCTATATAACCTCACAATTCTATAATTAATAATTCCCTAACAATTAAAGGCATTAATTAATTAAAAAAGCTGCTCTTCTCTTTTAAAAATAGATGTTAAGGACAACATTCAATAATAAATAAAGTTTAATACTTAAACTTCCACTTCACTTAAGCTTCACAGGTGCCTTGACATAGCCCACTGAAATAGAAATTAATTTAATGATTTTTAATGCCTTAAAAATCATTAAATATCTCCTAAAGGGGTGACACTGTTGAAAAGAAAGGGGGGCAGCCTTTCAATGAATTAAATTAATCCATTTAGTCCATTTAAATCTATTTATTTTTATTCCCTTTTGACTGTATGGGGACTTCTTCCAAGCGTGGGGCAACTTTGTGAGAAGGATAAGTAATTAAAATAATCAATTAAGGCTGCCATCATCTCACCAAAGGGGGCGACTTTGTTTGCACAATTAATTCTATTTTTTTTTAAGAATTTTTACAATGGGATTTTTTACCCTGCAAGGCAGGCCACTAAAATATCAGATCCCTTAAGTGATTGACATTTGACAATGGGATTATTACCCTCTAAGGCAAGCACTAAATCCCATGATTTCACTTTAAGCACTTCCTTTTTATTTTATCAGGGGAATTTGTACTCTGACAAGGCAGGTAATAAATTCCTGTCTGCCTGCGGCCTCTAAACTTTCTCACTGTTAGCTTACAGTGAATTTAAAATGGGAAAAGTACCCGCCTAGGCGGTAGAAAATTCCCACCTTGCCACTGCCTTGTATTTTTCATTGTAGCTTCTTAAATCTTTGTTTTCAAAAATGCCGGCCCAACCCTGTTAGGGGCTTTTATGTGACCAAACTTGTTTTTTCCCAGTGATCAACGCTCCGATGTGACTTCCTCTGTGCATAACACGTGATATGTTCTACAGCTGCTCTAGGCTAAAAATGGGCTTACACGACCAATGGAATTGTTCTAGCAAAATTTCACAGAAAACAAACGAGACAACACAAAAACATGCAAAATGGACCAAAAATCAAAAAAAAGCCCAAAAATATTTCCAAGTAAAACCCTTCTGGTACATAAGAAGTAAGACTATTTCGATCATAACAAAGTAAAATGGAGCGCAATAGCTCATACGGGGCCAAAATAATTAAATACAAATCCACAGACAAATACCCGACGACAGAATATACACAATTTTGGGCATGGGGTAATTTTGGTGAAAAAAAAGGATTTAATAGGCTTATTGCGGGACTAATCTTGACGTAATACCCCGACAAATTTCAGGCAATTAAAAACACAAAAACGACCCATTATTTTAAATTCGGATAGGGTAGTCCGCAGATTCAGGGATGAAATATAACGGTGACACAGTCAGCTCATCTGTGGGCAGCTTTTTATCGGTTAGAATGAAAAAGGGAAAAGTGAGGATCACAGATCTCTGGTTGTATTTCTTGTCTTCTCCATTGGGCACAGGGTTCAAGCAAACAAACACAACACAACAACGAAAACAAAACAAAACAAGGAAAAAAAACAAAGTTTTATTTATGTACATAAAGTTTTAACCCTGCTTCTCAGCTGAAACAGTTCAAGTGGTGCCCATTGAAGTGAAAGTAACGGACATCAACTCCAATCCTGAATGAGCCAAGAATGAAGCTATCTTCTTCGGTTGATCCTCTTGATCACAAAAGGCCCTTTTCTCGTGAATCGAACTTCCATGCAGCCTTTTTGCCTTCTCTTCTTTGTCCAATAAAAGGACCCAGTCATTGACTTACAAACTTTATTCCCTGGCCTTTTTGTCGAAGATGATTGCACCTTCCTTTGATGCTATGTCAAACTATCTACAACTTGAGTTATGTACTTCCCTCAATTTAGTCAGGTACATAATTCTTTTATCAATAGCATCTGTGAATGTGGAAATCATAAGGTGGGCTTGAGAAAGTTGCAAGGCAATGGCATAGGGTACAAGGTAAGAGGAAACTCTGTGTCTATACATATAACAGCTGAAATGAGGACATGCATATCGACCTCTTTGGTGTGATCTCTATCAGCCAATAATGTCATCACCAACGTGTCTATGCCAAGTCCTTTGATTTTTCTATTACCAGCTTATGCTCATAGTACCAAGGTCTTATACTCGATTCAAATTGAACGGTTGCCTTGTGGATAGTAGTTGAGGAAGACCAGTGAAGCCCAACGTGTAGCAGAATCACACAGCTCCTCAGAATATATAAATATCAGAGGTTGTCTTGTACAAGTTTGCTGGGCAGCCACAAACCCTGACAATAATATTTCTTTTATTAAAAGTGCACCACCTACGGCGGAGGAAAGTGGCATTCTTCACAGAATTAGCTTCTATCCACTACTGAAATACTCAGTAGTTGTTAGGATTGTAATGATGACCGGCACAGCAATCTAGGTTAAGCATTCCAATAAAATCCATTCCCCGGGTAGTGGAAAGGTTCTTCAACACAACAAAGGTTTTAGAGGGGGTAATGCAAGCAATTCAGAGCCCAACAAAATGTTGGTATTGCTTAAACCACTTAGCTACCCAATCTGCCAGTATCTTGAAAACGTGGGGCCCAGTAATACCTTGTTGCTTTGAGGATCTTGTGTTACAGTGAGGTCTGGGTTTGGAGAAATGACCACGCAAGCCATGTCATGGAAAACTATTGTAGTAGTAAGACTAATCTGTTGAGATTTAGCGAAACATCTGAGAAATACTCATCAATTCCCATCTTGCTACAAACCATTATCCCAAAGAACAAAATCTTTTTGGATTGAATTTTGATGGTTTCATTCTCTTTTCTGGAAAGTTGATTTGGTATTGCTCCATAAGTCAGTAAAGGAAGCACTGTGTAACTATACCACTCCCTACTAAGGATCTATAAAGTACTATAGAAAAAATCTCCATCTAATTCATCTGGACTCAACGTCTAGCACTAAGGTTTTCATCTCCATCATTAATTCACACAAAAACCTCTTCCTCGAACCAGCTTGTTGTTTAATATTCTAGGTATATTCTTGAACCTTTGTCACCATTTGCCTCTCAATAATCCTAACTATTGCTGAGTAAGCAGGAGTGAACATGCGGATCTGGAACCAAAACAAAGCTGTGTGGGACAAATAAATACTGAACTGCTTTTGGCAATGCCTTCACCACTAATATGTGTGCTTTTCCATGGGAGTGTATTTTCAACTATAGGCTTGAAAGAGGAGATGCTCTGAACCAATAGGAGTTCTGCTTCCTCTTGATTTTTCTGCATCAATATGCGAAACATGGTGTGTTTGGAGGAAATAACAGTAGAGAATTAAATTCTTTATGAAGTGGTGAACCAAGCACGGAGCTTTTGACAAGGGCTCCCTTTAATTTTCTCAAAAGATTCCTCCCTTCGCAGACATTTAAAAATCTTGTGTCTTTATAATCATATTGAAATCTGGACGGGTTAGTCAACAAAGTCGGAATGAATCTCTGAGAAAATTAACCTTTTCCACAGAAAGAGTGAAACTCCTTTTTTGGATGTGGGAAAAGGCAATGTCTGAAATGGATTGACCGCTCTAGAGCTATTCTTCCATTCCTTCTTTGGTAAACAATGTGCCCTAGTAGTTTCCCTTATGTTACAACAAAGATGGATGTCTTCGGATCAAGAAATACCATGCTTACGGCATAATGTAGAAAACCTCTTCCAAGTTTGAAATGTGTGACTTTCTATCTTTGGAAAGACTGTCAGATCATCTAGGGACACAACTTGCTTATATCTTTGAGATGAGCAAGGCTAGATCCATAGCTCTTTGAAAGTAGCTCCACATTAATTAGGCCGAACGGCATGTTCTGGGAAGCGAAGGTCCCCACGGTGTGATGCTGGTTTTGTATTGATCTTCCTTGGCCACCTGACATGATTGTAGGAGCCTGAAAATCCATCAGCATGGAAAGAATCTTAGATCCAATGACCACTGGCAAAGTGTGATCCATGATGGGATGGGGTAGTTACTTTTAATAAGCTTGATTAAGGTGAGGAAAATCGACAGGCATAGCACTAACTTTCACCAATCTTCTTTTTACAGGGACTATGTTGGCAACCATTCCAAATGATGTATGGGATAGATAATATTTGCATCTAACAAACTTATGGATGTTCTACAAGAGGTTCTTGAAAGGGTAGAGGTTGTGCCGCTGCCGCTTCTGCTTGAAAGGCTTTATTCTGGTGTAAGTGGGGGTGTAGTGTTGAACTTCCGTAGGGCTAATATGTTTTAGGGAAAAAACTCCTGGTAGACCAGGCAAAAACATCCATAATGCTTAAGAATCTAGTAAAAGCTTCTCTTTCGGCCTCTACAGCAACAACTTTACCTAGATTACAATTTGGGATCAGTGTCAGCTCCCAAATTTAATTAATTGTGTGTCCGGAGGAAGAACCTTCCCCACTTTCTTCATTTTTCTTAACATTTGATCTGCTTATCAAACACTGTACTCAAGAGATACCAAGCCTTTTAGGAATCTTTATTTCCCTTTAGTTGGAATAATCTCCTGATCCCGAGATGTATCCATCTATTTCTCCCACATTTAGTCTTCCTTGGAGGTGAATTGCTTCCCTCAAGTAGATTCTTCCAAAGTTGTCCTTCTGTGAAGAAACGCGCCATTGCTTGTCCATCGTTGAATACCTTGCATTGTTGAAACATTGTCAGGGAACTTTGGGGGAAAGACCATCCCACCTTGTAGTCTCGTCTAAATAATTACGGGGGCGATATAGATTAACAAGTCTGCAACCACTACAAGCGAATCGGCTCTTGAATTTTGTTCCCTCAGAATGTAAGATACCGAGAAAGCAGGAGAAAATCCAGGATAGCACAAGAGTAGGACCCATATCTATAGTGCAACAGTTTGTATTTTTGACTGGTAGAGACCTCTTATCTGATTAACGATCAACTCCGCATCTCCCTTTGCATGTAAGAGTTGGATTCCCATTATTCTTTCTTGCTCCATGCCTAACAATAATGCTTCATACTCAAGTTGGATTGTTGTATTTCAAAACATCAATTTAAGGTGTGCAGCGCCTTCACTTCAGGAGAGATAAGAACCAATGCCTGACCAGCTCAAAAATGAAAGTTAGCTGCCATAAAATCCAGAGTCCAAATCTGTTGTACGTTGATTGCAATTCTTGATCACCGGTGAACATCTTCTTTATCCATTTATAGTAATAGGACTCCGTGTTTATCTAGAAATGGATAAAGAGATGTTCAACCGGTTGATTGATCAAGAATTGCCATCAACTTAACAACAAGATTTGGACTCTGGATTTGATGGCAGCTACTGTGCATTGGATCTGGTGCAGGCATTGGTTCTATCTCTCCTGAAGGGAAGGCGGCATGCACTCCTTCAATTGATGTTTGAAAAATCTAAACAAGAAAAACTGAGTATGAAGCAATTATTGTTAGGCATGGAGCCAAGAAAGATAATGGGAATCCACATATTACATGCAAAGGGAGATGTGAGTTGATCATGTTTCGTTAGCAGCTAAGAGGTTCTCTACCAGTCAAAAAAAAGACAAATGTGCAATATAGAGATTGGGTCTACACTCTGCTATCCTGGATTTCTCTGCTTCTCGGTATCTTACATTCTGAGGGAACAAAATTCAAGAGCCGATTCAGATTGTAAGTGGTTGCAGACTTGTTTTGAATCTAGATCAGCCTCACGATGATTTAGACAGGAGACAACAAGGTGGAGATGGTCTTTCACCCAAAAGTTTCTGACAATGTTCAACAAGGCAGGTACTTCAACGAGCAAGCAAGATTGCTGCGTTTTCTCAACAGAAGGACAACTTTGAAGAAATCTACTATGAGGGAAGCAATTTTCACTCCAAGGAGGAAACTAATTGGTGGGCGAAAGAAATAGATGTAGAATCTCGGGAAGTCAGGAGATTATTCAACTAAAGGGAAATCAAATTTCAAAAGGGGGGCCTTTTGGTATCTCTTGAGAAATGTTGATAGGCATGATCAGATTGCTTAAAGAAAAATGAAAGAGAGAAGTGGGAAAGGTTCTTCCTCCGACACACAATTATTAAATTGGGAGCTGACAGATCCCAAATTAGTAAATCTAGGTAAGTTTGCTTTAGAGGCCGAAAGAGAAGAGAAAGAGAAGCTTTTACTAAGATCTTAAGAAATAATGGATGTTTTTGCCTGGTCTTACCAGGATCTAAAAATATTTAGCCTACGGAAGTTCAAACACTACATCCCACTTAAACCAGAATAGAAGCCTTTCAAGCAGAAGCTGCAGCGGCACAACCCTACCATTTCAAGAACCATCTTTGTAGAAATCCATAAGTTGTTAGATGCAAATATTATCTATCCCATACATCATTTGGAATGGTTGGCCAACATAGTCCCTGTAAAAAAGAAGAGTGGTGAAATTAGGCTATGCGTGGATTTCCGCAACCTTAATCAAGCTTTATTAAAAGATAACTACCCCCTCCCCATCATGGATCACACTTTGCAAGTGGTCATTGGATCTAAGATTCTTTCCATGCTTGATGGATTTTCAGGCTACAATCAAGTCAAGGTGGCCAAGGAAGATCAATACAAAACGACATTCATCACACCTTGGGGAACCTTCGCTTACCAGAAAATGCCGTTCGGCCTAATTAATGTTGGAGCTACATTTCAAAGAGCTATGGATCTAGCCTTTGCTTCATCTCAAAGATATAAGCATAGTTGTGTACCTAGATGATCTGACAGTCTTTTTCCAAAGATAGAAGTGCACACATTTCAAACTTGGAAGAGGTTTCATACAATGCCGTAAGCATGGGTATTCTTTGAATCCGAAGAAATCCATCTTTGTTGTAACATAAGGGAAACTACTAGGGCACATTGTTTCCAAAGAAGGAATGAAGATAGATCTAGAGCGTGTCCAATCCATTCAGACATTGCCCTTTTCCCACATCCAAAAAAGGAGTTCACTCTTTCTTTGGAAAAGTAATTCTCAGGAGATTCATTCCTGACTTTGTTGAGCTAACCCGTCATATTTCAAATATGATGAAGAAGACACAAGATTTTAAATGGAGTGGCGAAGGGAAGGAATCTTTTGAGAAAATTAAAGAGCCCTTGTCAAAAGCTCCGGTCTTGGTTTCACCTAACTTCAATAAAGAATTTATTCTCTACTGTTATTCCTCCAAACACACCATGTTAGCAATATTGATGCAGAAAAATCAAGAGGAAGCAGAAGCTCCTATTGCTTTCATGAGCATGCCTCTTCAAGCCTATGAGTTGAAATACACTCCCATGGAAAAGCACACATATGTAGTGGTGAAGGCATGCAAAGCATTCAGGTATTATATTCTTTCCTCACACGCTGTGGTTTTGGTTCCAGATACTGCAGTTAAATCCATCCTTACTCAGCAAGAGTTAGGATTATTGAGAGGCACATGGGTGACAAAGGTTCAAGAATATGACCTAGATATTAAACCAACAAAGCTGGTTCGAGGAAGAGGTTTGTGTGAATTAATGATGGAGATGAAAACATTAGTGCTAGACGTGGATCAAGATGAGATAGATGGAGATTTTTCTATAGTACTTTTTATAGATCTAGTAGAGGAGTGGTATAGTAACATTGCTTACTTTCTGACGTATGGAGAATACCCAAATCAACTTTCCAGAAAAGAGAAATGAACCATCAAAATGAAATCCAAAGATTTTGTTCTTTGGGATAATGGTTTGTACAAGAGGGGAATTGATGACGTATTTCTCAGATGTGTCGCTAAATCTCAACAAGATTAGCTACTACAATAGTTCCATGACATGGCTTGCGGTGGTCATTTCTCAACCCAAGTCACTGTACACAAGATCCTCAAAGCAAGGTATTACTGGCCCACACTTTTTCAAGATACTGCAGATTGGGTAGCTAAGTGTTAAGCATACCAACATTTTGTTGGGCATGTGAAATTGCTTGCATTACCTCTAAAACCCTTTGTGATTGAAGAACCTTTCCAATACCGGGGAATGGATTTTATTGGAATGCTTAACCTAGATTCTAGTGCCAGTCATCATTACATCCTAACAACTACTGATTATTTCAGTAAGTGGGTAGAAGCTATTCCTGTGAAGAACGCCACTTCTGCCGAGGTGTGCAGTTTTATAAAAGAAAACATTATTGTCAGGTTTGGCATGCCCAGCAAAATTGTAGCAAACAACGCTTTGAATATTTCTTTTGAGAAGCTAGTGGAATTCTGCTACACGTATGGGATCCAGCTGGTTCATTCCTCAAACTGCTATCCACAAGGGAATGGTCAAGCTGAATCTAGTAATAAAAACTTGGTAACTATCGATGCGCAAGATAGTAACGGAAAATCAGAGGACTTGGCATAAAAATTTGTTTGATGCATTATGGGCCGATAGAATCACACCAAAGAGGGTGATAGGCATGTCCCCATTTCAGCTGTTATATGGTAGAGACACAGAGCTGCCTCTTACCTTGGAACTACCTGCCCTATGCAACTTTCTAGGGCCCTAGAAGATTCCACATTCACAGATGTTATTGATAAGAGAATTATGTGCCTGACTGAATTGAGGGAAGTACAAACTCAAGTTGCAGATAGGTTGACACAGCATCAAAGGAAGGTGAAAGTCATCTTTGACAAAAAGGCTAGGGAAAGAAAGTTTGAAGTCAATGATAGGGTCCTTTTATGGGACAAAAGAAGAGAAACAAAAGGCATGCATGGAAAGTTTGATTCACTATGGAAGGGGCCTTTTGTGATCAAGAGGATCGCCAGAGTAGATAGCTTCATTCTTGCTCATTAGGATGGAGCTGAATTTCCATTGCCTTTCAACGGGCAACACTTAAAGTTGTTCCGGACATGAGAAGCAGAGTAAAACTTGTATGTACATAAATAAAACTTTGTTTGTTTTTCCTTGTTTTATTTTTGTTTTCGTGTTATTTTTTGTTTGTTTGCTTGACCCCGTGCCCAAAGGACAAGATATGAAACCAGAGATGCTGGGATCTCATATTTTCCCTTTTTCATTCTGACAAAGAAAAAGATGTCCCCAGACAGAGCCGACTGGTGTCACCCAGATTTCATCCTAAAATCTGCGACTACTCTATCCAAATTTTTTTCGTACTTTTAAAATAATGGGTCATTTTGTGTTTTTATTGCCTGAAAGTTCTTGTATTGCATCAAAATATTCCCAAAGAGCCAAATTATGCCTTTTTCGCCAAATACCTAGATGCCCAAAATTGTTATATTCTGTCGTCAGGATTTGTTTGTGGGAAATTTGTATTTAATTATTTTGAGCCCCGTATGAGGCTATTTGCGCTCCGTTTTAACTCTGTTATGATCGAATATGTCATTACTCTTATGTACCAGAAGGGTTTTAACTTGGAATAAGTTTTGGGCTTTATTTGTTACTTTTGGCAATTTTTCGTGTTTTTGTGTTGTCCCGTTTCATTTTCTGTGAAATTTCTCTAGAACAATTCCTTTGCCGGGTAAGCCTGATTTTTGGCTTGGAGTAGCTGGAGAACATATACGCATGTTATGCCTAGAGGAAGTCGCCATGGGAGGTCTGGATCACTGGAAAAAAGCGAAGTCGTGCACAAGAAAGCCCCTGTGGGGTTGGGCGCATTTTGGGAAAACAAAGAAATTAAGTTACAATGGGAAAGATATAAGCAATAGGCAAGGTGGGAATTTTATACCTGCCTAACAGGGTACTTTTTCCCGTGTTATAAAATTCACTTAAGCTGCAGAGGGAAAGTTAGAGGCCGCAGGTAGGCGGGAATTTATTATCTGCCTTGCAGGGTAAAAATTCCCATGATAAAATAAAAGGAAAGTGACTTAAATGAAATCATAGGATTTTAGTGCCTGCCTTGTAGGCTAACTAATCCCATTGTCAAAGTCAAATCACTTAAGTGGATCATGGGATTTTAGTGACTGCATTGCAGGGTTAAGAATCCCATTGTGAAAAATTCTTTAAAATAGAATTATATTGTGTAAAAAAAGTGTGCCCCCTGTGGTGAGATGATGGCAGCGTTTAAGTGATTATTTTAATTAATTTATCCTTCTAAAAAGTGTGCACACAAGCTTGGAAGAAGTCAACAAGTCAAAAGGGGAATAAAAGAAATAGATTTAAATGGACTAAATGGATTAAATTTAATTCATTTAAAGGCTGCCCCCTTTCTTTCAAAAAGTGCGCCCCATTTGGGACATATTTAATGATTTCTAAGGCATTAAATTAATTTCTATTTTCAATGGCTATAGTCAAGGTACACTGTGAAGCTTAAGTGAAGTGAAGTGTGAAGGATTAAACTGGATTAATTTAATTTATTGGATGGTTGTCCTTAAACATTCTATTTTTAAAAGAGAAAAGCATGATTTTTAATTAATTAATTACCTTTAATTGTTAGGGCAATTATTAATTATAGAATTGTGAGGGTTATATAAGCAATGGACAGCCATATGGGTGAATTATTTAATTGACAGGTAAATAATTGCAGCCAAGAGGAAAAGTGCGCCCCCATTTGAAGAAGGGTTTTGCTCAAGCAAGGTGGTAACAAGGCTAAAAGCTTCTAGATTTGGCACATGCTTTGAAGGAGGTGGATCTTTGTCTGCATAATTGTTTGCATAGGTGTTACAGGTGCTCAGGTGTTGTTGAAAGGATTCATGCTCTCTTTATGTGCAAATTAAACACCCATTTTTTGGGGCAGCAGGCTTGAAAAGTGTAGATTTTTACAATTAAAATTCACTATTCATGCTTCGGTGGCCATTTTTTGTCTAAATAAATTGCAGGAATTCATTACAAGTGCTTTACAAAAGAAAAAGAGCTTTTATCAATGTCCACTACATTGCATATATCCTCCGAATCTGAAGAATTGTCTAGATCTGCATCAATTTTGAAGAAATCCAAACAAGTAAGAAGAAAAAGAATTATTCAGACAAAGATAGACAAAGCCATGGACGAAGAGAGATGAAAAATAAAGCACGATAGAGTCATGCATCGCTTCCAAACTTGCAGGCATAGGAGACACAGATCTAGGCCCGGAACCTCTTGCCGATTTAATTGATAGATCCATAGTGGGAAAGACTTCACTCATGCGTGTGGTTAAAAGCAGTGGAATTATTCAAGTTGTAGCCTTTCCATGCACAACCCAATTGCTAGATTTTGTTATGGAATGCGCTAGATCTTACCATCCTTCATCCATATCTAGTGCGTGATGCTACGGGAAAGACAATAATTCGTTTAGACATAGAGTTCATCAATTATTGTTTGGAGATTCCAATGCGAAAGGTGGTGACTTCCATTAGTCTTCAGGATGTCGGCAACAGGTGGGAGAAGCATAGAGCTGATTGCTTGAGCATAATGAATAGCCGATACCTGAAGAAGCATATATCTCCTTCAAAGTTCCCGAGAACTCTTCCATGATCCAATTTGGTGTAGGAGGTAGATGATGTTGTGAAATTGCTATGCAAGATGAATGGCGAGGCGAATGCTTACACTTTCCGTACATGGATGTATGCTTTCATCAGGTCCATTAAAGTCAACAAGGTTGATTCCATAATCAATTGGTCATAAATTATTAGCAACAACATTGGTGAGCAAATCCGGAATGTGAAGCTTACTTTCAGCTTCAAAATGACTTCCTACTTGGTGTATGTTGCAGCTTCAGAAGGCATCTTTTCCAAGATGGATAGATGTGGTGTTTTTTCTAAGGACCCCATTTTTGAATGCTACCCACAGCTTATTGTACCTGCGTGCTGAGAAAGATTTCAAAGTGGTCAATAATGAATTCTTCTATGATTTCATCTGTAGGCTAGACAAAGACTTGAAGGCCAACATGGTAAGCAAGGAAGCGTGGGAAGCTATGTCCAAGATTGGTAGTCTATTCATTAAATTTACATATTTCACATACCTTAGGGTTACAGGATTTTCTGGAGAACCAATAAAGATGCCCAGGTATCTGAATGATAGATTGATTGCACTATGGAGCTGAGTAGGAAACTTGTGGAGTTACACGACCTTCAGTGAAAGCGGCACAAGTCTACGGGCTTCTTCCCAATCACTGGGGGATATTACATCTGTATTAGCATTCATGGAGCTCGGGGGAATGGAAGACGCAGATGTTATATGAGTATGAGCAATAATTCTTCCCTGCATGACTAAACTTTGATCCATTTGGAGTAGCCAGGAAGACGATCTCCCAGAAGTATGCACATGTGCCTTCATTAGAAGATTTCTAGATGAAGTGCAAAAGTGAGTATGAGGTTAGAAAGAGAGATTTCAGCAGGCTATAAGCAAAGCAAATGTTCAACTTTGGACTAGCGTGGATACCTGCGGATCTTAAAGATGATGGGAATGTGGTTCTTGACACTTACCATCAAACGGGAGGAGATAAAACCATACTGCAGGATAGCGTAGGAGGCTGCAAAAAAATTGAAGAAAGGTCGGGAGTTGTGTTGGTGAATACTTCAAACTGAGTTGCTAACAAAGGGATATGGCACTTGATGAAGCATTGATGAATCAATTCACCGGTAACTTCGAGCACAAGAAATTCCTTCAAGCGGAAGCACGGAGGAGAAAGCAACAAGAAATTCTGACAATTTAAAGGTGCATAGAAGATCCCAATCAAAGGAGAGGATCACTTCTACGACCATGACTTTAGCTCTGGTTTGTCCAGTACCCAGTACTTCACCAACTATTGCACCATAGCAGTAGGATGCTTCCATGTCATCCACTAAATCCGGTGACATTCATTTTCTCCCCTCAAGCCACTTCATTCAGCATTTGTTCTAGAGGATACGTTGAAGCTGCAGATGGAAAAATTCAAAAGGGCTTTGCTCCTAAGATGATTCAGAAGATGACAGCCATAACACTGTGGCACTTTCTGATGGAGAGAATGCAGTGCGAGAGATGGTAGTTCACTCAGTGACTTCTCATTCTCCAAGAAGTAACTTCTCGGAATGGTTTGGCTTCGCAGTTGGTTCCAGAAGTTAGAATGGAGATGAACTTAGAGGAACACGACTTGTAGCTACTCCATAATCTAGATGGAAGAGATAGAAGGCCTAAAGTTGCTAAAGCAACTTCTAGGTTGATCATCGAGGATTTAAGAGAGAAGTTTACTGAGATATCAATTCTGGCAGAAGGAAAGATAGAGGAGGAGCTCACGATAGAGGACGTGACAGTAACCAAAGTACCCCTCAGTCAAGCCACCAATGAAGGATTGAAGCAGGACACGCAGACATTGATGGATGCTTTATTCCTTAGGCTTGACAGTGAAAAGGCAGAGAAAGAAGAGCTGCAGAAGCAAGTATCTCAATTATGTGAGATCATAGCCAAGGTTGTTAAACCTTCCATTCAGCCCATTTCAGAGTAGATGAGTGATCATCTTATGCAGGAAATGGAGGTTGCAAGAAATCAAGTAAAAGCTATTAACGAATGGAAGGATTTGATTATTCGTCAAGTTGCTGTACAACTTGGAGAAGTGCCAGCCCACCTAAAGGTTATGGATGATGCGGAAAATCAGTTGAAGAAACTGATGGTGAACATAGAAGGCATGAATAAAGTTGCAGAGAGTAACTTGAGTATTTTGGCCGAGATCAACAAGCTGCCGTGAGATGTATTGATTGCGGAACAGATTGTACCAGATGGATTAGTGGAGAAGGGGAAGCAGCTAGAGTTTGCAATATCTTTCCGTTTGGAAATCTGTAGAGTTTTGCTGAAGAGGATGTAGGCACTTGAGAGTGGGACATCCGACTTACCATACAGTATCATTTCTTTCACTAAGGAGAGAGTGGACAGGAATGTTACTTCATACGTGAAGATCGTCTCAACTAAGGTACCTAATTCCCTGGAAGGTTCTCTTTTGATGTTACAAAAGAGAATTGATAAAGCTACCAAACCTTTGACATGATGAATTCTATTAGTAAATTGGTGGCGCTGCAGGTGGACATTGCAAGGTTTGGGTTGAACTTGGAAGATGTGGAAGTGTGCATCAAAGTGTTGAATGAAGGGTTGCTGCATTTTAGGACAGAGAAAGAAGTAGTGGATAAAACAAATGGAAGGATACTGAATTACATGTTCGACAAGTATATCCGATATTAGAACAAGAAGAAGACATAAATATTACAGCTGACATGACTTCTTCTATTCTTTCTTCTTCTACTTTCTATGTTCCCAGATGAAATTGTAAAACTTTAAGTTATTGGTTTTACAACCATTACTTAAAGTCATGTGGAACCATTCTATTAGTTAAGTGATACATGTGTCACTTAAGGAGAAGTTAGTGGAGGGTGATTGCCGAATGTCATATTTACTTGTTTTTTATGTTTTAGTTTAGTTAGAATTCCCATTTGTACTTTCCCTCCTACATTTTATAAGTAGGAGAAGAACCTCCAGGTTAATGATCATAATTTGTAAGTAGTAATCTTGTGTTCTAGACTTTGTGCTGAGACCCCTGACAGCAACTTGGAGCAAATGAATACAAAGGAGCAGGTTTCCGGAGAACTTTGTGTCGTGGTGTACTTTGTTTCTTGCTTTTAATCTTAGATCTCTTAATAAACTTTGTGTTATTTTAGATCTAGGATCTAGAGCTGCCTTTGTTTTATAATTATGTGTGTTCATATCTATTAAGTTTCTTCTATGTGCATGCAATTAGCTCTGCTATCTACTAGTTGGGATGCACATCTTCCCCATTTCTTCTCTGTATTTCCTTTACTTCCTTCTTCTATTAAAATACTTCCTTTCTTTAAACAGCTACTTACTTGCTGTAGAACCTCTTAGTTATGGTTAATGAACTAAGTGGTTAAAGTAAAACCCCTGATAGATAATAACACATTATTATTTGATAAATCTGACACAGGAGCCTCACCGGTTAAATGAGGGAGATTTATCTCATGACTACCTAGGTTTTGTGCTATGCAGAAAATCTAGCCAACACTATGTATTGGGCTCATCTTATAGGTTGCCTAATTTTGTAGGGTCGATCCTTGGATAAAATCAATATAGTGTTGTATATCCCTCTTTTGGGGTAACCCGTCTGGTAGCTCATCTCGTATGACATATGTATATTCTTTTAGTAAATCTAATGTCATATACCAAAATCCTCTATGTCCACCTTCTTTACCATTAATGCATAACACTAACCCATTTCTTATATTTCTACAATAAACTGTTTTGCAGACAACAAGCTCTCAATCTTGTCTTCTTCCTTGAAAGGTAATGAGACCACCTTTACACCATCATTCCACAAAGTATAATTATTATTCCCTTCATCATTTGTAACCATCCTATCATATTTCCATGTCCTTCCCAATAATTTATGGCATGTAACCATCATGATAATAGTACACCACACCTCATCCTTATAGGTATTCCCATTCAAAAAAATTATTATGCATCTTTTATCTATGGTTACCTCGTTCCCTTTCTTGAACCATGATATGCAATAGGTATATGAGTATTTCTCAAATTCAAAACTTAATTTATCAACCATCAGAGTTGAGACCATATTTTCACAACTACCACCATCAATAAAAATTTTACACACTACCCCTCTAGAGGTGCATCTTGTTCAAAATATATTTATAACGAACCAAGAATCACCACTGACACCATCTTGTTATTTATCCTTCCTTGGGATGATCATCATCCTCTTTAATTCATGA
>CM034156.1:141649498-141679333 GCA_019776745.2 Taxus chinensis | reverse complement strand
TCCTAATTATGGTTGTTTGATTCCTTGGGATGATTTCCAAAAACAATTAAATATCAATACTACCAAAACATACATCAACTTGTCTTGGTGGCTTTGAGTGGGATACCTCATCCCCTTCATTATATAGCGTACATTTTGTATGTGAATCAATGGGTGGATTTTTGGATTTGTATGCAATCATCGAGGTTCCTCTATTTAAAAATAATGTACCTTTGGAAACTATAACATTGTTTATAGGAAGGATATATTACACACTTAACCATATTATATCGTGGTAATATTGACTTAGAAGAGTATGCATTACATTAGGGTGGTCTCTAAACACTCAAATTCATGTCAATATATCTATGCATGTTCCCCTTAGTGGATCTTTCTCTACCATCTCATTCCCTATGGTTTTTTTTATTTGGTTTGTCTTTTTAGTCTTCTATATGAGTTATTCCCATTCAATAAATTCATAGTGCAAGGGATGCTCCACTTAGTCCATCTAAATTTTTATTGATGGAAACATTAGAGGAAAAATCTAATGAAATTTAGATGGACTAAGTGGATCATCACTTGCACTATGAATTTATTGAATGGGAATAACTCATCTAGAAGATTGCAAGGAAAAAATAGTGGAATAATTCATAGTGGGCCAAAATTTTCCTCTTATAATATTTTTCCTCTAATTCATAGGGGCCTTCTTATAATATTTTTCCTCTAATGTTTCTCTCACTTTTTGTAATTTTATGATCATTTATATTTCCATATACCTCCTTAATTAATTTTAACCATTGGATTCTATATGCCTATATTTTAATCATCTATAAGATGTGTTATTTGATATAAACAATTCCCAAATAAATGCTACTTAAATGAATAAGATTACATTTTCATTGAAAATGAGAAGGAAAATCATGGGTTCTTTCAACGAATAGAGTCGGTAAATGTCCAAATATGAATCTAAAACTTGCATGCAAGCACGTGAAAAAGATTGGTTATTTTTTGTGGTTAGGGGACCTTCCTCGGTCATATCCCTAACATTTTTTAAGGTTAAAATAAGAACATGTAAGACATGCAAAATAAATATGAAATGTTGAAATGAACAGATATATATGTTTAGGGATTCAATGGGACAAAGTTATGGTGTAGGGTTTTATGTTGGTTGTTGATGGTGTCTTGACTAATTTGGAACTTGTTGCAGTCATAGATCAGTTGCAAGTGCGATTGCTGAAAATTGTAAAGTAGTTGCAAGGAGGTTGCAAGCTAGTCACAAGTGTGACTAGTGGTACTATTTAAAATCTAAAATATGACTATTCCACAATCTTTGTGATATCTAAATGATCTCCTTTCTCCTTCGGTAAAACCTAAAAAATAACACATATGCAAGGAAGATCTAAAATTGTGAAAGAAACCAAGAGGTCCAAGAAGGATGAATGGAGAGGGTGAGTGTGATTTTATACATTTAGGGTGCATAAAGGATTGGGATAGATATGGATGCAATGTGCATAAAGGGATGAGATGATAAGGGTCCAATGTGCATTAGAGATATAAATGTGTAGGTGTGGTGGATATGATTAAATGTTAGTGGGTGAGGATGAGTATATGAAGGTCGATAAGGATGATTTGTCTTAAATCAAGATTATTTTTTACTTTTTAGCTGTTTTGCGGGAATATTTTATTTTTAGGATTTATTATGGTTTTATATTGTGTTTATATTTTTAGCTTAGGAGGCCTTATGTGTAAGGTGTGTTTTCTAGTGTCTACATTTTTCCCTTTTTTAGATTGTGTCTTATATCAGGAAAGATGCAACAAAAAAATTGAAGATGATATGGGGGTCATCCAACCCTATGACAATGGTTTTCCATACATGTTGGGTTATATGATTGATTAGATAGACAGGAACCTAAAAATGCAATTGATGGACCAATCATCCAAAGTCTATGAAGGGATTGATAGATTGATTTTGCAACAAAAAGACTATTGAGTCAATTGATTAAGGTAGGTGACGATTGAGTGTCATATTTTTTATAAGAAGGGTTTGATGTGATACCCCCCTCAAATTATATATTTTGTATTTTTAGGTTACTTCAACATAACACACGATGAAAAGTGGAAGTTGATAAATCATAGAAAATGAACCTTGGTGAAAGCATAATGAGTGAAAGAATAGACAGTGTTACCCCAACCATGTGCATGTGACATGTGATGATTGATTTGTATAGGATTGGATTTAAGTTAGAGATAATGAGATAAGTGTTGTCTTATCCCAAAGTGATGATAAATGATTACAAGGTAAATGACAAGAGAAGTAGTGGTTATACAAAATTATACAAAAGGCACCAAATACCTATGGATGTTTAGTCCAAATGATGTGGAATGCAAGTGTGTAAATGGCATGGTTTCAATGATGGAGTGCAAGATATATATAAGTGTATGAACATGGTTGTGTATTTGTATAAACAAGGTTTGAAACAAGATTATTGGTAAAATGTGATGAACTAGAAGGCACAAATCATGAAATAATGAATGAGCTAAAACAAGATATTGAATAAGGTATTAAAATTCAAGGTGACATTTTAGACATGTGTCTTATTGATATCCATTGTGTGCACATAAAATTTAAGTGCTACTTGAAGTGAATGCTCATAAGGCAATAAGTGAAATAGCATGAAAATGTGTAGGTATGACTGAAATAGGTGATTAGTGATTGATGGAATGGATGATGATTGTAAGCCATGCATTGATCCAATTCCTGGTAGGTTTTTATAGCCCCAATGGATATACATTTGATTCTAATCACATCATATCTATACTATTATTCAAGTGTTCATAGCCCCAATAGAGATAATGTAAAGACCCCTGAGATAGATTTTTTTATATTATTTTTTTCAAAATCTTGAATTTGCATTTGATGTTTTTTGGATTTTTTGTTTGACATAATATTCATCTCTCTCTATTTTCAAATGGGTTTATAATCACTAGTGGTTTTATGGAAGGAGTGTAAGTGACTATGGAGACAAAATTGGCAAGAGTCAACAAATAATGTCATGGGGTATTCACAACAAGGTGTTAAGTGTGTAATAGTATGGAGCTCTAGGATAATAGTCATTATTAATTGACCAAGTGAAAAGAGACAAATTTTAAGTAACAATAGTAGAAATTATTGACTCACAAAATGTGATAACAAGTGAATCAAGAGAAAACCAAAATCTATGAAATAAACCAAGACATGGAATGTGAATGAACTATTAGTGAAGTATGTAGTAGTGAATTAATAATTGGAGTTAAATATGAATGGAGTGAGAAATTATGGAAGAATCATCCATGAGAAAATGTTGGTTTATTACAATTTTGGGATATATAGGTTTATTTTGGATTTTTGAAATATGTTTAGCTGTGTGTGGATGTGTGTGAGTGTGTTTTTGTGTCAATGATGATAATGCATGATGTTTGGATAATTTGTACATATTTTGAATCTAGGACAAAGAAAAGTAGAATGTAAAGAGCACATATAACACAAAAGTGAAGACAAGTGAGAGTCCCCCTAGTCCACATAGAAATCAGTTGGATAAGAGATGTGATGTAGAGAAACAAATGATAGATGAGGTATAAAATTTAATTGCATTATATGATGTGGATGATGGGTGAAGAAATGATGTCAAATGGAAGCCTTAAGACGATATTGAGTGGATAATGTGATTGCGGAGATGAAGAAAATACAATGTGTTGAGTGTGGTGAATGTGAGATAATTTTGGGTGGAAGAGGACATGAAAATAGATCAATGATAGGAGATAAAGTGATATGAATCATGGTGCTAGTGATGATGTTGGGCGGATGAGGAATGGAGAACATATTGATGTTCGAAGGAAGCATGAGATAAAATGATGTGTTCATATGATGAATGGGTGTGATATAAGGATGATTGTATGGAATATGAGGGGATATGGAAGAATAGATGTCAAGAAAATGATAATATGGAAGAAAATCAAAAGGATGTAAAATTTTAAGGCAGTGTGGAGGAGACTTGCGAGGAAAACGTGAAAGAAAAAATGGATGGGTAGTGATGATAGAGGAGGTGAATGAAGAAGGATGATTTGATAATAATAATGGTTCCTTAATTAGTAATGATGAAGGAATAATATGTGCGTGGAAGAATGCTCCAAGATATGGGAAGCAATGTGAGAAAGTGCAAGTGAATTGTGAGGAAGCTGTGGAAAAATAGGTGGAGAAAAATGATGGGGAATAAATGCAAGAGTTTTTTATGAGAAAAATAGATGGGGAATAGGTAGTAAGAAAGGTTCCTAAATGAACAATGATGGAGGAAATAAGATGCGTGTAAAAGATATCTCTAAAATAGGTGAAGTGGCACAATATGTGGTGAAGAGCATACAATAAATATGGTGACTTAATATATGATAAGAGGCTTGTCTATGAAAAATGATAGTGATGAAGTAGGGGAAATGAAAGAAAAAATAAGATCACATGATGGCATAGATGGTGGAAATGTTGAGGGATGAGGTGACAATGTGGAGGACTTTGAGTAAGACAATGATGAGACCACATCCAAAGTGGAAGCACATGATGATGTAGATGATGAGACACTATGCAAGCATGATGATTGGGTAATAGTGCGGGATAATGAGTTGAAACGTGGAGAATATGTGGTGGTAGTGTGTGAAATGATTAGATTGGAGTTAGGAGGAAAATCTAGATAAGATGAAGGATCAACAACAACTTTACCCTTATAGACGGTCTTGAATGATGTTACAGAGTTAGGGACATGGTTTAATGGAATGGTCATCAGTACAATGATAAGAATACATTTCATGGGAGGCGTGCCACAATGGTGGGGGTGGTATGTGAGGGAAAGAGATGATATAGGTGTCAAGAAACTTTTGGAGAATAGAATAAAGTGACTTAGTTAGTGGAGTGAATTTGCAAGGGGGTTAGAAGAAGTAATAATCCCTAGTAGAACATGATAAATGTGAATATGTGGGTGTAAAAGGTGATGACATGTGAGTAGAATATATTATATGACATTTTGAACATGGAAGTGTGATGGTGGAATATGTGGAGGAGAAACCTATACACATTGAAAGGAAGTAGGATGACCAAGATGTACATCCTGGAGGTGATGATCCATGTGCATGACCTTGTAGAAAGTGTGTAATGGGGAAATTTGTAATTGGTGTGAAATGTGGGGGACATAAATTTTTGAAAATAGTTCAATGAGTTTGTATTTTGGGAGTGGAAAAAAGAGGTAGCAAATGAGTGCATGCCAGCACATGAAAAAGTCAAGAATAAACTCATTATGGTATTTTCAAAGCATGTTAAGGTCAACTAGTGTTGTCTTGGGTACAAGATGGATGGAGAAGTGTATAATAATGTGTCAAAAATTTGTGAGAATGTGTAATTTCTATGTTGTGGGAGGAAGGAATACCATTCAAGTGTTTCATTAATGAGTGAAAGGGAAAAGGTTTGTAGGAGTGTGTCATCATGTTGAATGAGGTGGCATGTGTAGTAGAATAAATACAAGTGGTGTCAAGGGTACTTGGTGGAATTGAATTTTTCAATGTGGGAAGTTTAAAATGTAGTGGATATGAGTGTCATTATACCATGGGGTGGATAGGCTCATTGCATATTTTGTGATAATTCGATGTGGGTGGCAGTCCCCCCAAGATTTGGGACTCAAGTTTGGAAATGTGTTTTATGAGGTTTTGGAAAATAAATTCGGGGTTTGAATGAGCATTGAGTGAATAGGATTCATGGGGAATGACTGGGTAGAAGGGGTAGGAAGAGATTACATATGGTAATACCAGAGCACGTAAGCGGGCAGAGTGTACATGAAGCATACTAAACCAGGTAAGGGTGTGGAGTGTGCACAGATATGACCAGAGAACGCAAGAGGAAGAGCGTGCATAGAATGGACCAAAGTGCTCAAGTAGGTGATAGAGGATGTAAGATATGGATGTGGGGAAAATAAACCAACTGGAGGTTTTCGTGAGATCCCGGTGATATGAGCCAAAAATTTAGGGTAGTGCCTGAAAAAAATGGTCATTTTTGTCATTTGGTAAGCATTCAATCACAAGCATGACTAACATTTCATCCACAGTGTGCTACTTGTCTTGCCGACTACAACACCTAGATATCCCAATACTGCAAAGACTAGGAGAAAAATTCAAATCACATAAATGGTTTGTAAGTAGGCTGCATGTCAATGGTCCACTATGGTAAAAAATATGACATGACCCATACTATAGGGATGTCATTACAAATTATCCCACAGTTACAAGCTTACCCAAAATTGCTACAGATATGTTCGCTACCCTACCTTCCATATCTAAGCACCCCCTTGTCTTACTCCAACCTTCTTGTACCAATCTTGCAACTGAACTAAAAATAATAGCCACCCCCACATTCACCTCATCATCATTTATTATATCTATTCCATCCACCTACACATAGGTTGAATAGATTAAGAGATACTTACAAAACAAACCTCACCCCACCTCGGCCTTAGTTGAATAGCCTCAAATAAGTGTTGATGTAATTTATGAATATTCAATAGATGCCTTATTTTCTACAATCTTTCTAACTCTATTCTCATCTAGCCTGTTTATGTTTCACCAACCCCACAACACTAGCATCCAAATGCATGAATACACCCTTTACTTAATGTGGTACCATGACAACCGCTTTGGAAACCACCCATGGTTCTATTATTTTTTGCTCAATATTATTATACTACATAGAGATCAGGTTTTGTCATCTATATTTACTAAATAGAACACTAAAAACAACTCAGCTATAACTATTGAGGACCTATGCACTTTATTGGAACACCTGCAAGATAAACAAATGAAAAATCAACTCATGCATTTCATTGTCAAACTAAGAGGCACACAATCTTATGGGGAACAATACAAAAATGAACTTGTAGATACAATCACTTAGCTAAGCTCCCCAACATTATACTTCACCCTAAATGACACTAACACTAAATTTCCTTCTCTACATAAAATCATACCTGACCAACCTCCTACATCATCTGTCACTTCACATACATGGAGAATCCATAACATCATTATAAACTCACATTTTATAGCCATGTATATGGCCACTATGTTCTCTATACTATGCAACACAATCCTAATGTATGTACATCCCTTAAACATTACATTGTTGTGCAAATCTCCCATGCATTCTACATACATCTCCCTACGGAGTCAAAATACTTCATTACATAATGCACAATTATGATATGACTCACCATGTGTTTCTATTATACAAATTATTTCTTATCTATATACAGGTACACTACACATGACAAAAACTTATACAACATATCTATGTGTATTTCGAATGAAATTAGTTACATAAATTACCTATTATCTTAATGCATAGAATACCTTTGCCAAGGAGGCACACCTGTGGATGAATATAATTTTTGCAATGTTGCTCACCAAAAAAATTAGAGTATGCACAAAAAATGTTATAGTATGCAACAATTGCATTCAAGGATGCCCAAAAAAACCTCAAGGAGAAATTCTATGTGTTGTACTATAAACCCACCCCGTAAATAACCATCTTTAAATAATGTACAACTTTGGAGGCCTTCAAATATGTATACCAACAATTTTGTAACATGCAGATATATTTACCATTTGCTGACAATCAATGTACAACTTTGGAGGCCTTCAAATATGTAAAACTTCAAACATATTCAAACAATGTAGATATAATAACCATCTTCAAACAATGTACAACTTTTGAGGCCTTCAAATATGTATACTAACAATTGTGTAATATGTAGATATATTTACCATTCGCTGACAATATGTAACATTTAGACCTGTCATCCCAAAAATTGTTCCCATTTCCATTTAACTATTTTTCCATTTCGTTGTGCATCAACTACTCTGCAAAACAACCACTACCTTGTGTTATTCTCATAAATTACATCCATGCCTACAATCACAATTTTTCAATTTTTCTTCCATGCACCTACTCGATTGGTAACATGTTGTACTGATAATTGAAACTAACATTATTTAATTTTACTCAGCTATATTATTATCCTACCATATCATTTGCGAAAAAGGGTATCTATCTTAATCACATGATTTTCTTACTCTTTGTATAAGTTAATTCAAATTCCAACCAAATTCTTTACAAAATATCACCATTGTTCTTCAATGTAGATCAAATCAAACTAAATAAGACATAAAATCCACACACAATTCACCAGTGCGTGACCTCAACAATGTATACGAGTAACTCCATAATACACACCACACTTTGTAAGAAAAACCACAACACTTCATAAACCATTACAAATATTAATCAACATGCTCATGACCAAGAACCTAAGTCTTTCTTCTTCATATGGTACCAACCATCTGGTCCCATTTTTGTGCCTCAATGGCTCTACCATTAACATCATATGTTCTTATCCCCTCCGCACTTTTTAAAAGAGAGTCAAACCTATATGCACTAATAACATTTCTTTTATCACCTCCTTTTTGGGAAGGTTGCACTATAGTTTTTTTAAATTAGATACATGTCGATAATCTACCTTAGATTCCAAATCATACATTGCATTAAACACTCATCATCCTCACACCCTTCAAGAAAAGACCTTCTCAAATAGTAAACACTTCGACATAGACTTTCTCCCCATAGAACAACCACTAGTTATATTTGACACTACACAAATAGTGTATTTTTGTAATGACATCATAACCTATGATTTTATCGTATACATATTTCCAATAAACATTCACAAACCTTTGTGAAGACCTATGAGCTCCCTTAATATAGGAGTGATCCATTCAGATTCTGAGATCAATACTTCTAATTTGAGTATGCATGTTTTGCATCGATTGCATGCATATAATCCACTTAAGAACCTCACCATATTTGGCATGAATCCACTCATCATATTTTTCATAGAACACAGACAGATAAAGACACTACAATTCTATGCATCGAGTTCAGCGGAAGCATAACACCCATCCAATACATGGAATATGCCAAAGGGAGAAGTTGAGGTTGTTTTTGGACGCATTTATGGCTTTGATAACTTATTGGTAAACATCATCACGTAAATATTTTGTCATACTTCCATTATTCTCCAAAAACATACACAAAGGTGTGAGTTAAATTTAGCTTATTATCTAAAAGTCGATAATCATTATTTCTTATGTCTATAATTTTTTGTAATGTTGAAATTAATATTCTTGTAATTTTTGGTGTGTAACAAGTCACTAGCCTAATTTGTGGGTCATTTTTTGCTAAGGTGTCCATTGTTAATATAGATCTAGGGTTCAAATCTTATCATTTTTCATGGCTCTCTAATAAGAGTATGGTGTTATTTTAAGAAGGGGTTAATTTAAAAGCTAATTATTTTGAAAGAGGGACTATTGTAAGGAGTTGGGTTTATCATTTGTCATAGATTTCTAGTTAAAAGTGTTGGTGCCAAATAAACTCTTTTTTTCAAGTGTATGTACTGAAATTGTATCATTGTCAAAAATTATTATTTTAAGAATATTTTGTAATATTACTTTTAAAATATTTAGTTTATTGTCTTTCTTGTCATATAGATGTCAACATTAAAAATTGTATTTTTAAGTCATTGTTAAAGTCTTAAAAATTAAAAAAAATTACCTTTTGGATGCATTTTCAATGGTAATTGACATCATCAACTGTAAATTGCACTTCAAATCCATATTTGGTCGAGTTAGCAACAACAACATTATTGGAGGATGATGGTACATGATGTTAGAGGTTGAAAAATGACCTCTCGTAAGCCACCAATGATGAGGTCACACAAATTTATGGTGGTAATTTTTAGTGTGAGTTTTGCTTTTCATTGTGGTGTAGTGATTTCAATGTTCTTGTTTTTTGAGTGGATTGAATAAATGGATATTTCACATTGTGGGAGGGGGGAATATAATAACAATACTCCATTTCCATTTTGCACAAAATTGGCTAAATTCAAGGGTAGCTTCTAGTATTGGTGGTAGTTTCCTATGGTGTTCGAGATCAAGTGGCAACGGTTGACAACAATGGCTAAAATCGACAAAAAAAAAAATATTATGTGATTTAATGTGAAAAATATTCATGTGTGATAAACTATTATATTTTTCCCTAGCATAAATATGTAGTGGAGAAGTAAAATCACTAGTGATGTAGATCAAGATCTTGCAAAGGTTCATGGAAATCCATAAATTCACATGAGGCAAACAGTTGATGGATCATGTTCATTTCTAGGTTTGTGGTAAACCTGCTAAAAACCATGGAAGGGGATGCCTTTCGTTCGGATCAAGATCATGAGCCACAAAATGGGTGTGCCACTAGAGTCATGCATACTGCACTTGAAAGTGTGAGCATTTTTCTACCATGTTCACACTAAGGGGAGAATGTTAGGAAATCATATGTTAGTGCTCCATGTTAATGGGTTAGTTTAATATGGTTATTAGAATATTATTGTAAATTATTTTTTATTGTACAACTCATTAGATTTATGTGGATAGTGGTGGTTATAACCACACACTTAAAATATTATTAGTTATAAGGGAAGTTTGTTGTATCTTCTTGAAAATAGGAGTAATCATGGTTATATATCCCCATATGCTTCCCGTATGAATTTAATACAAAAATTATTATTGTGAATAGTTAAACAAAGTACAAACCAAAACTTCATGTACCTTTTGATATACCGTAAACGGTACACGAAAGGGAATATTCGGCTCAAAGGTAGCATGTTCAAATGAGATCCCTCATATGTAATCCAATGGTGTCCCAAACCTTTATTACGCTGAAAGCGTTCCCCCTATGGGAAAGGCCTTTGCGGACGTTTCCGCAACTGTGCTAAATTTGACAGTTTGACAGTCATCTTGACGTTTTTGCATTTTCCTACTATTTTAATGATTTTTTGATCCCTGCGTACTTGGCTTCTTTCATGGTATGTTTGGCCTGGTTTGCTGCTATTTCACTTAGGTCAGAAATCGTACCTCTGTACGTTGGAGAAATTTCACAAATTTCAAATTCACAGCTGATTTCTGTTTAAAATTGGTATACAGTGAAATCAAATGGAATATATTATATGAACTATAAATATTTAATATTTTAAAACTAATTTATATGTGCTTACGTGCAACTCCTCGTTGTTTGTGAATTAAAAATGAAATTATATTTTTGAGTAATTTTTGGTGTAATAATGGTGGATCCTGGTATCATCTCTGGAATGGTTGGATACGCCATTTAGGTGGCAGCAAACCAGATTATTGCTCACATCAACACTGTTGTCTGGTGCAGGAAAGAATTAGATGCCCTTAAATATCTGCTGGAGAGAATTTACTCCATCAACATGGAAATGTAGGAATGTCGTAAGGCTTTGAACTCTGGAAAGATCCGTATAAACTCTCTTTTCCAGTGACAGCTTAATGCTTTCTCTTAGAAATGATCTTGTCAAACAAATAGCTCTTCAAATAAATAAAATATTGGACAGTAAAGAGGAAGATGAGGTGAAAATATGGTTAAATGAGAGGTTGATCGAGAATAAGTTCACCCTGTTTCTTGATGATGTTTGGGAAACAAGTGTAAATTCCTTGTTAACTGAGTTATGTGTGCCTCTCATCTCTCTGCACCACAACTCAAACATCATCATCGCCACTTCCAGAAGTAGCAGTGTACTATTACAAGTGAGAGTTCCAGCTCCATCCATCATCCAAGTGCAAGAGTTGAGGGAATAAGATAGCTGGCAATTGTTCTGTCGACACTAAAATTTTCCTCCGTAATTTCTATTTCATTAATGTATGTATTAGGAATAGGATGTTGTTAAGTATAATTAGTAGTAGCGTCTGATAGAAGATAACGGTGCCGTCAGTACGGTGCCGCCAATAATGTGGAGTACGGTAACAGTCAAAGTACAATAGGAATGTTGTAAAAAGTAAATATTTGTCGTAAGTGGTCCGGTAATGTTAAAATGACAAAGTTTGGGTAATTAGAGAAGTAGGGTCTACATGATTAGGAATTAGAAATATTATATTGGTAATAAGGACAAGGAGTGAGGTCATAAATATTTTGTGTATTTTATTTGTAAAAAGTCTAAAAATGTGGAACCCATGTAAAATGATAAGGTTTATCTTATCTTAAAAGATAAGCTTACATGTATAGATAAGAGTTAAGGTATGGAATATGATTCATCAAAGTGGATTTCTTATCCTATCTTAGAGATAAGATGGATAATCCTGGAAGTTCTATAAATAGAGAGGCCAGCCCCCTCATTTAGCATAGAAGGAAGTAGTGAGAAATATTGTAGGAAGTGTGTGAAGGAAGCCATCAATTTAAAGGTGTGTTGAAGAAGCCATTAAGAGGTGTAATTGTAAAGTTTCTCCCATAGTCTTGGTGAAAGGCAAGTGAAGTCAATAACACTTGAAGTACCTCATGGGTGAGATTGTAACAATTTCATGTTAATATTATAATTTACTTTGATATTTCAGATTTGTCATCATTCCGTCTTATCATAGTCGATGGTATTCTTGTGTTATGTTGTTTTTTTCCAGATTACATCCACCAAACTAAAGGCTGTGCATTAGTAAATAATCATAGCACGAGGAGTTCCCGGTGAAGAATTATCATAGTGCCGGATTGGTGATGACATTTTGGTTCCGTTGCCGGGATCATTCCTTGTTGGTGGATTTTCTGGAGAGATATTCCCACTTAGTCAAAAATCAATTAGAGGGTAACCTTGTTTTTACTGTGCATAGTAGTTACCATGGTAAAGTCATTTCTGCCGTGAATAGTAGTTACCCTGGTAAAGTCATTTTTGTTGGGAATAGTATTTACCACAGTAAAGTCACTTTTTACCGTGAATAGTATTTACCGCAGTAACTTCACTTTTTACCGTGAATAGTGTTTACCATAGTAAAGTCAGTTTTTACCGCAATAAGTCAAGTTTTACCATAGTTTACCGTGGTCATTTCTATTTTACTATAGAAAGGTGTAAAGTCACTTTCTAGTATAGTGATTCCAATTATTTGTGCACATAAGTCTTGTTGATTGTACTTGTGGGTTGGTATTTCACGGTGGTTACTTTTGAAATGGGAAAGATTCCTATTTTTTCAGCTCAATCTAATGAAGATGCTTCTTCTTTCATTCAAGAGTTTAAACGATCTTGTATTTGTAATGGCCTTATAAGAAGAGAACAATGGACTGAATTTTTTCCTACCTTTTTGGATGGTTCAACACTTAGGTGGTTTGAAACACTAGGTGATAATGTGAAAAATTCATGGGATTTATTAACTGAAAGTTTTCTTGAAGAATTTGGTGAACAACAAAAATATGCAGATCTCATGATTGAGATCACAAAGCTATCCCAAGGAGAGAAGGAGAAGATAAGGGATTATCATGCTCGTGTTCTAGAGCTAAGGAGGAAGCTCGATGCCCAGATCCGGAAGGAAGGATTAGCGGATGGGTTGATGAATAGCGTGGATAATCTCCTCTGTAAGCACTTCATTCTTGGGATGAAGCCAGAGATCAGACAATGAGTGAAGTATGACCGCCGTCTACCATTGAACAAGCAAAGGAGATTGCAAGAAGGCAAGAAGAAAGCATGGAAGAGGAGCCCAAAGAAATTGTTGCTAAAGTAGAGCCTACACCAGCACCTTTGGTCTAGAATCCACAACCACTCCCGGTGAGCACAAATATTTCTCCTAGTACATCTACTGAGTATGAAGATCTGCTCAAAAAGATGGGTCAATTAACTATTAATCTTCTTCAAGGAAAAGAATTTAGTTCTCAAGGAGGAGATAGAGGTCCAAAAAGAAATATTTCTGAAGTTGTATGTTATGGTTGTTATAAAAAGGGTCATTATAAGTATAATTGTCTAGATAGAGCTTCTACATCTGGTAAAGGAGATAATGATAAAGGAAAATCACCTGTGAATTCTTTTGATGTAGTAGATAAGAGTAGAAATAATGAAGTAGATGTGTTTGTAACAAAAAGAAAGAAAGAAAAAGATAATCAAGATGGAAATGATCATAAGAAGATGAAAGGAGAAACTAGTAAGAAACATAGGAGAAGAAAGTTGGGTGTGCAGGATTTTCTGATTTCACAGGGGCAAGGACCATACTCCATCTTGGAAGATCTGTCCAAAAGGCCTGCAAATATTACATATGGTCAACTCTTGGCTATGTCTTCTGAGAAGAGGCGGGGAGCTGCGAAGTGGACTCAATGCTCGACGAAGAAAGGAGGTTGAGGTCCATGTTTTGGAGGTAGAGGTGGATCCCTATGCTCCACAAGCTGAGGTATTATGTAATGGTATTTCAATTCATGATGTCTTAGTTGATGGAGGTGCTGCAGTTAATATAATGACCGAGTCTGTAATGAATATGTTGGGGTTAAAAATTGATCGCCCTTCAACACTTATGTTAAGGTCATTAAATAAGGGAAAAACTAAACCAGAAGGTGTAGTTTCAAATGTGGCAATATCTGTTATGGGTGTTGTATGTGTGGTATACTTTCAGGTGATGAAAAATGGTACTATTGCATACCCAATGCTGCTGGGAAGACCATGGCTAAGGAGAGTTCATGCAAGAAACTACTGGAATGAAGGTTTCATGACACTTGGATGTGGTAGAGAGAGGGTGAAGATAAACGTGATCCCTCGACATCATAAAGCAAAACCTGTGGATTCAAGTGATGAAACTGATAATTACACATCCTCTGATTACTCTAGTACCAGTGAAGTGGACACTGAAGATGAAGAAAGTGAGGTTGATGTTTCAGTCATGGATATCCTTCCAATCACACCAACTCATGACCCCATAAAATTATCTGAAGAAGAAGTTGATGATCGTCTCCAACAAATAAAGATTGGTGATGTTGTGATGGAGAGTGAGAAGGAATCCTACCTCCAGCTCTTCTGAAGGTACATACACCTATTCACTTTTGATTACAAGGAACTCCATCAAGTAAGTTGGGTAGAACATTCTATTGAGCTGGTAGATGGTGTTAAGCCCATAAAGCAAATGTCATATAGAATGAATCCTAACTTTTCCAAGACTGTAAAAGAAGAAATAGATAAGTTGCTTGATGTAGGATTCATATTTGCTGTGGAGAATACAGAATGGGTTTCTCCCATTATGATCTCAATAAAAAAGAATGGGAAGCTACGTATTTGTATTGATTACAGGAATCTCAATAAGGCAACAAAGAAGGATCATCACCCTCTTCCATTTTCAGATCAGATCTTGGACGAAGTAGCTGGCCATGAGTGTTATAGTTTTGCTGATGGATATAGCGGCTACAACCAAGTTCGTATAGCAGAGAAAGATCAGCTGAAGACCACGTTTACCACTCCTTGGGGAACATTTGCTTATAGAGTTATGCCTTTTGGGTTGTGTAATACTCCAGCAACATTCCAGCGTTTGATGAATAGGGTGTTCGAACCCTACATTGGGACCTTCATCAGAGTATTTCTGGATGATTTTTGCATCTATGGGAGCAAGTTAGACCACCTGCACCAGATGGAGACAACATTTCAAATGTTAGATGAAGCACAAGCGTCACTAAACCCTACAAAGTGTGTCTTTGGATGTTCTAAAGGCGTTTTGTTAGGGCATGTTGTATCCAGAGATGGTATTGGTACTGATCCTGACAAAGTTTCAAAAATCAAAGATTTACCATTTCCTATGAATAGAAGTAAGTTGAGATCATTTTTAGGCCATGTGGGTTATTATAGAAGGTTCATCAAGAATTTCTCAAAGATTACACAGCCACTAACCCAGTTCTTGAAGAAGGATGTTACTTATGAACCAGGAAATAAGGCGCATGAAGCTTTTGGACAACTGAAGGAAGCCCTGGTGTCTTCACCTGTTTTGAAGAATCCAGATTGGAGCAAACCATTCATTGTGTACACGGATGCCTCAGATGCGGCACTAGGAAGTACTTTGAGCCAAAAGGATGAAAATGGGAATGAACATCTAATTTACTTTGGGAGCAGACAAATGAGCAGTGCTGAGGTAAATTATACTGTAACTGAAAAAGAGGCTCTGGCTATCATTTTTGTTGTAAAGAAGTTTAGAAATTACTTGCTAAGGAAAAATTTTCTAGTTGTGAAGATCATCAGGCTCTAAAATATATTGTAAATAAGCCTAACCCATTAGGGAGGATAGCAAGATGGATAATTTTTCTACAAGAATTTGAATTTGATATTATAGATAGGCTAGGAAAGAAGCATGTCAATGCAGATGCACTCTCTCGAGCTTATGATGGTTTAGGATCATCTTGTGATGATGATGATTTCCCCGATACAGCATTGTTATCCCTTGACACAATCCCTAGTGAATACATAGATATTTGGAATTATTTGAATGAATTCAAGTTTCTTGATGGTGCCAATGCAAAGACTAAGAGAAAGATTACTCAAGCCAGTCGTCCATATTCTATTCTGCATGGAGTATTATTTTGAATAGGACCTGATGGACAGTACAAGAGGGCAGTTGGACATGATCAAGGAAAGGAACTGCTAGAAGAATTCCACAATGGTACATGTGGAGGGAACTTCTGTGGAAAACTTACAGCAAGAAGGATCTTGGATGCAGGTTATCACTGGCCCACTCTTTTTAAAGATTGTTATAATTATTGTAAGACATGTGATATTTGTCAAACACATGGTAACCGTAAGACTTCATCAGCTCCATTATGCCCTATTCTTCCACTTGGTCCCTTTGAAAAGTGGGGAATAGACATTGTAGGTCCAATTCCAACTACTTCACGCCAAAATAAGTATATTGTAGTTGCCACAGATTATTTAACCAAGTGGGTTGAAGCTAGGCCATTGAAAACAGCTTCCATGGATGAGGTGGCAAGGTTCATATATGAACGCATTGTCACCAGATTTGGTTGTCCATTAGAAATTGTAACAGATCAAGGAAGCCACTTTATTAATGAGGTAGTAGAAGCCCTAGTCAATAAATTTTCTATTAAGCACAGGAAGGCAACAACATACAAGCCAAGCACAAATGGACAGGTGGAACGAACAAATTTTGTGTTGTGTCAAATTCTAGAAAAAGATGTAGCCTTGCAGGTACATAAGTGGGATAAAAGGATTCATGCAGCATTGTGGGCATATAGGGTAACATCAAAGTCAGCAACAGGATACTCCCCATTTTAGTTGGCTTATGGCATTGATCCAGTTCTTCCTATTGAGTTTGATATTCCCACGGTCAGAGTAATGAAAAATGAAAAAATGGACGAAAATAATTCAGTAAAAGAAAGGTTGGTACATCTTCATTTGTTAGAGGAAATGAGGGAAATAGCAAAGGATACAAGCCATAAGAAGAAAATGTAGCAGAAGGAATACTTTGATCAAAAGATCTGGTGGTCTCCATTTCATGTGAATGACTTGGTTCTAGTATACGATTCCAGATACAAAAAAAGAAGACAAAGAAAATTTCTTCTAAAATGGATGGGGCCCTACAAAATAGCAGTTGTGCATGAAAATAGTATGTACCGACTGGAGGAATTGGATGGCACTCCCATTACGAAATGGGTCAACCACGACAAGTTGAAGATTTTCCAAGCACCAGAATAGTCTACTCCGAGGATGGAGTAGAAGCTAGGAAGGGGGAAGATGTCGACACTAAAATTTTCCTCCGTAATTTCTATTTCATTAATGTATGTATTAGGAATAGGATGTTGTTAAGTATAATTAGTAGTAGCATTTGATAGAAGATAACGGCATCGTCAGTATGGTGCCGCCAATAATGTGGAGTACGGTAATAGTCAAAGTACAATAGGAATGTTGTAAAAAGTAAATATTTGTCGTAAGTGGTCCAGTAATGTTAAAATGTCAAAGTTTGGGTAATTAGAGAAGTAGGGTCTACATGATTAGGAATTAGAAATATTATATTGGTAATAAGGACAAGGAGTGAGGTCATAAATATTTTGTGTATTTTATTTGTAAAAAGTCTAAAAATGTGGAACCCATGTAAAATGATAAGGTTTATCTTATCTTAAAAGATAAGCTTACATGTACAGATAAGAGTTAAGGTATGGAATATGATTCGTCAGAGTGGATTTCTTATCCTATCTTAGAGATAAGATGGATAAGCCTGGAAGTTCTATAAATAGAGAGGTCACCCCCCTCATTTAACATAGAAGGAAGTAGTGAGAAATATTGTAGGAAGTGTGTGAAGGAAGTCATCAGTTTAAAGGTGTGTTGAAGAAGCCATCATTAAGAGGGTGTAATTGTAAAGTTCTCTCCATAGTCTTGTTGAAGTGAAGTCAATAACACTTGAAGTCATGGGTGAGATTGTAACATTTCATGTTAATATTATAATTTACTTTGATATTTCAGATTTGTCATCATTCTGTCTTATCATAGTCGATGGTATTCTTGTGTTGTGTTGTTGTTTTGTTTCCAGATTACATCCACCAAACTAAAGGCTGTGCATTAGTAAATAATCATAGCACGAGGAGTTCCCAGTGAAGCCCATACAAGGAGATATTAAACTAGTCAAAAATTACAATGCAAACCCACCATTAGGGACTGTGTCATAGTAGTGGGGGAGGTAATCAATTTTTACGGACCACCCCATTTCCGCACCATTCCTAACATATGGGATTGTTGACCATCCTCCATATTACCCTGGTAAAGTATTCTTGGTGCATTGGTTTATCCTTAAATCCAATTTTTCAATAATGAAAATCACCGTAGTAACTCAATTTTTCTTGACTCGCTGTGCGTGGAAAGGCTATTGGTTTTGGCATTTACGAACAAGGCCGACATACACTCATTCCCGTGGACTACCCTCAAAAACATAATGATGCCAGTGGTCTCGTTTTCTTGGAAAAAACCTAACATCTCAAGACACCTCCTGTCAGATGTATCCTGGAAGCAAGAGACAACGCACACCCCTATTTAAATTGATCCAAAAATCTCCCTTTTCCATCATCACTTTCATCAAAACCCTGAATCTATCCCTCATAACTTTTTTTTTTCATAAATCTTCAATAGGTCCTCTCCTATCAACACATAAAGAGGACCCATCATCTTTGCCCCCTTTTTCTTATCCAGACATGATCGAAGAGGTTCAACAGGCATTGATTCAAATGTTGTTGATTTGAAATAATACTCCATGTTTCCTCATTCATACCTTATATGACGAAAAGTTCTTATATCAAGAGCCTTACCATCTGAAACCCAAACCATGCTGAACGATCTACTCATAGCAATTTTCAACATCCACACGGAGGAGGATCCTCACCAGAAAAGGGATTGAAGATCGGACAATCCCTTAACCCAGAAAAGCTAAAGGCCTTTAGCTAGCTTTCTCTTGACTACCTGCAACAAGCTTTGGCTTGGTCCCTACGCGTGGTAATTTTGCCATCCTCTGTTGATCCTACCATTGGGACATCATCACCCTGAATCACCCGATTCCAAACCAGTCAAACAAAAACTGAGAAAAATGCATCCACGCATTGCCCTCTTCATCAAAAAGAAGAAATTCAAAAAGGACTTATTTTTGTTTCCTTCCTTCTAATCTTGCCTATTGACTCCATCCTCAATAGATTAAAATTTTTTAGATCGTAACCTGTCACTAAAGCGACGGGGGGACTTCATGGATATGCACGGATTTCCTAAGACCTTAACCTCGCTTGCCCCAAGGAATGACTTCCCCCTCCCAAGTATTGATCAAGTTGATCTACTGCGGGCCATGAATGCTTTCGCTCATGGATGGATTTTCAAGGATAAACTTTTACAACCAAATACCATGTTTTTGGTTGCCCCTGCCGATCAACATAAAACTGCCTTCATAACTCCTTGGGGAACCTTCGGGTTAACGTGTAAATTGAATCCATTTGGCCTTAAGAATGCTGGTGCAACCTATCAGAAAATCCCTATGACCTACATTTTTCATGACATCAATGAAAAACACTATCCTTGAAGATTATGTCGACGATCTTCTTGGCAAGTCTAAACATCGTAAGTGAACATCTCGATGTTTTAACCATTATTTTTGATCGCCTGTTACAATATTCTGTCCGCCTTCAACCAAAAAAATGTGTCTTTGGTTTTCTTTTGGGAAAACTTCTTGGCTTTTATCATCTCTTTTGCGTATGCATTGAGTCGATCCATATAAAGTCAAAGCTATCCTAGAAATGCCCCCACCCAAAAATCTCAAACAATTGCGTAGTTTACAAGGTAAGCTCCAATCTATCCAATGTTTCATCTCCCAACTCTCGGATCAGTGTCAACCTTTTCACCACCTTCTTAAAAAGGACATTTCCTTTCAATGGAGTGAAGAGTGCCACCAAGCCTTTGAAGCTCTCAAATCTTATCTAAACCCAAGGCCACCCATGCTTATCCCACCCCAAGACGACCGCCCTTTCTACCTACCTTTATCTTTCCGCCACTGACCATGCTCATAGGGGTATGCTGCACATCGTGGACTCGGGCAAAACGAGAACAGGGTGGTTTATTATATAAGTCAAATACTTTGTGGACTATGAGACTAGGTATACACATGTATGTAGAAAAGTGTGCCTAGCCCTATCATTCGTGGCTACCAAACTCTGACACTACCTTCTGAATCACAAAACTTTCGTCATCAACCAACACGGACCCCATCCATTACATGTATGCCAAACCTCATCTAAACCTTCACACATCGCCCGATGGCTCATGCTCCTCGCCGACCTCGACCTTGAGTTCGTCCACCAAAATCAATCAAAGGACAAACCATCATCCAGACCAACCTGCGGAAGCCCCTTTACCTGGGGAACAATTTACCAATTTTTCCATTCCCCGACGAACTCATCGCCACTCTTTCACTGAAGGAGGAATCGTATCCAATCTCTCTTCTTCTTCGATGGATCCAAATGCCAACGCGGTAGAGGAGCTCGGCGTTGTTCTTCATTCCTCTCGACGCCGAGCTATGCCTATCTTTTATTCCGACTCGATTTTCCCTTGCACTAATAATACAAAGCGGAATACGAGGCCCTTGTTCTGGGTCTAGATAAGGTTGCGCTGCAACTTAGGTAAATCAAATCTATCAAGATTTTTTGGTGACTCTCAATTGGTATTCAATCAAGTTATGGGCATCTACCAATAAAAATGAGGAACTTCAAAAAATACAAACACTACGTGGATTCGATTCTACCTTATTTACTTCACTAGATTCTATCCAAACCATTCCACGCTCTACTAACAAATTTGCGGATACTATGGCTTGCTTAGCCTCACAAATTCCAGCCTCATCAACTGACTCTAAACATTTTTGTCTTGGTCCAACAACTCTTTGCCCCATCTTATTCAAGCCCCGGTTGTTTGTACGATAAATACTGTGTCTGCTAACTCACAGATACTCAATAGATGGTATCACCAATTCCATGACTACCTTACAACCTCTGTTCTCCCTTCTGACCTTACTAGTATGGTAAACGTGCTTTTCTTAAACGCGTTTCTCGTTATGTAGTTTGGGGGGGACTCCTTTATAAATGTGGCTTTGATGGTCCAATCCTCCTTCAAATGTCAAAACCAAAACCGGCGCGGAGGTCACCATACCATCCAACAAGTCCATGATGGGTATTTGTGGTACACATTTTAGTGGCCTTGCCATGGCTAAAACGAATCCTTCACCTTGGTTATTATTGGCCTACTCTCAATAACGACTGCTACGAATATGTTAAGCGTTGTGTTATGTGTCAACAACATGCCAACCTTCAACATACTCCTAGCCACCCTCCAGGTCGCTCGAGATCTTTGGCCCTTCTCACAATTTTTGAAAAGGTTAGACCTTTATTGTGAGATTCCCCATTCCTCTTCACAACGTCATCGATGGATTATCACAGCAACCGAATATTATTACACAAAATGGGTGGAGGCTATTCCACTCATTTCAACTGAAAAAAAAGAAAAAATTGTAGAGTTCATTAACCACCACATTATCTGTCGTTTTGGTGTTCCTCATCGCCTATAAACAGATAATGGTAAATCTTTTAAAAACAAGTTGTTGCAAGACCTTTGTGACAACTTTGGTATCAAATTTAGTTTCTCATCACCCTATATTATCCCATAGGCCAATGTCAAGCTGAATCTTCTAATAAAACCCTAACCAAAATCCTAATGAAATTTGTCAATGAATCCGGAAGAAATTGGCATGATCACATTTCCCCTTTGCTTTTGGGCTTATCGTACTAGCATTCGTACCTCTACTAATGCACACACCTTTTTCTTTGGTATATGGTACCGAGGCTGTCCTTTGCCTCTCAAATACAAATACCCTCCCTTAGAATATCTCTTCAGGATATTCTCACCAACGATGATTTCCGCCAAGAGCGGTTAGCCCAATTGGAGCTTCTTTGACGAACGTCGTCTTACAGCTCTTGATCACCTTCCAAATCTATCAAAAACGTATCAAGCGTGCTTATGATAAGCGACTTCATGAGTGCACCTTTAAGGTTGGTGATCTTGTCCTCAAAGAGAATCAACATGTCACCATAAAATGGAGAAAAGAGCAAACGTGGAAAATTTGCTCCCAATTAGATTGGGCCTTATATAATCACTCACACCTATGGATCAGGCACTTATCGTTTAGCTTCGCTTAATGGTAAACCTGAGCCTGAACCCCTTAATGCCTTGCATCTTTGACCATTCTACCGTTGAATTTAGTGTTATATCACTTATATTATCCTCCCTACGCTCGTCCCTTGAGCTCATAACTTACCATACTTACACATTACACTTTGTTTCCTACACCTCATAAAAACATAAATCAAGCTCAGCTAGTTTGATTCTCACCTCACCTAAACGATGCCTTCCCCTTTTTAGTCTAGTCCATGACTTAAAATTTTAAAATAAGCCGTATTCTTATGGGATTTTCTTGAGTCAAACTTCCTACCAACTAGATGCTTCTTCACAGGAAAAAGAAATCTAAATTCATCTATCTAAATTATATATAGACTGGTTCCCTCGAAGGACAGCTATATGCCAAATTATTGCTACTATTATATATAGACTGCTCCCCCAACGAGCAATGACTTTTGCACTAAAATCATATCTACTACTATAAATAGACTGATCCCTCGAAGAAGGATACTTATACACAGTCAGCCTTTATTGGAAGCTTCTCGCATTGATCAAGCTTCGTGAAGACCCAAAATAGCACAATCAATATCCCATATAGTAGACTTCCCGCATCGATGATCAGTCTAATTCAGTAAAATATAAAAAGCCTCATTCAAAAAGAACTTTTTGGGTCATGGACTTGTCTATTTATTAGGGTAGGTTCTCTTTCGTCAAGAACACTCAGCTTTGTAACAAGTTCTCTGTACCTCAGCTATATCATCCACCTCACCTCACCATTTGTTTCAACTCAAGGACGTAACGTACACCCGATATATTGTGATCATACAACTCTTTTCACCTATTGACTTCTCGTCTATGCACGTACCAGATACCTAGGGCTTCAAGCTCTTTCTACGTTGTGTGGTTTGTTTAGCTCTTTTCACCTACGGACACTCTTTCCTCTTTGCCTTTGCATCTAGGATTGTGTGTTGATCTTAATCAGGACATGGTTATTCCCTACCACTTGGGTAGGCTAACTTTCGCTTCCCTTATACCTTTTACAAACATCAAAATTCATTACCAACACCCTAAAACCTACGATACCATATTAATATCAATTTCTTACCAATCAACCAATTGCCCTACCGTACCAAATTGCCTGAATTCGCCTCTCCCTAGTCCTAAGGGAGAACTACACCATTCGGTCTGAGGCCCCTCCTTGCTTTTGTGCAATGGGCTATGTAGGCAGAACTTCGGAGACATGGGGTCTCCCAAGGTTAGCTCGACCATCCCCTACCATAACCTATATGTGTGGTAAAATCTTAAAATATTTTAAATCTTCTAGTATTTAATCACATTCCTATCTCCCCTCTTTATCAAAACACCATAAATTATTCAAAAACACCAATTATAACCACATTTAATCACATTTTATTTAGATTGTAATACATTTTTTTGGAAAAACAAAATTCAAAAATCAAAACGAAAACATTCACCAATCAAAACGTCCAATCAACATACATTCTTTTTATTTTAGATGTTAAACAAATACTTCTTCCTCATCATCGACACGTAGGTCAGTACTCTCCAGATGGCCTCTCTGGTCAGCCCCCCTTCTGCCTGTAACTCCTGCCTATGCCATCTCCAATTCTACCTACTCATGATCCCCGGCCAATCATACATGCTGCTAATCCTCTCACTCAAGCCCGCAAACAACTCACTCCTCCAGCAAAATAGATTCCACCTAAGTCACTCAATAAACCTCCAATCTCAACTCTCCATCATCAGACAAGTCATTTCATTTTTCAAACCCAAATAAAGCTACAATGACAAGCTGTATTTTTTTTTATAGGTTTTCGCCCATTGATATCGGTTTCATTTTTTCCCTCATGCACCGGGTATCGGTCCCCTTACACGATATCGTTTCATTTATCGACATCGCAGTTTTTGCACAACAACTTTCCCCCAATATTTTTTTGCGTACTATTTACCATTTGCCCCTCATAACCACATATCGCCTCTTCCACTTTATTTTGAACACCATTTGTTTACCCATTTGGCCCGACCCAGGCCTCAACCTACCTATTTGGCCTAACCAAGGCCTCACCCTACCCATTTGGCCCGACCCAGCCGTCAGGCCTCGCCAATTCGGAGGCCCCATTAAACCCTCGCCAAAATCTACCCGGCATTTGCCCTTACCCATGGAACAAATTGGCCTAAAACCTACCCATTTGGAACCGAACCCCAAGGCCTCAACCTACCCATTTGGCCCGACTCAAGGCCTCAACCTACCTATTTGGCCCGACCCAAGGCCCTCAAATACCCATTTGGCCCGACCCAAGGCCTCACCCTACCCATTTCATAACTACCAAGGCCTCAACCTACCCATTTTTGGCCCGACCCAAGGCCTCAACCTACCCATTTGGCCCGACCCAAGGATCACCCTAACCATCCGGCCCGACCAAAGGCCGTAACCCAACAATTGCCCCCGACCCACGGCCGTATCACTTCAATACCATACCCACAATCAACGTTTTATTTTATCCATCCATCATGTACCTTTTGTTCAATCGAGCTCACATTGTTCGTGTTTTAGCATGATTAGGGTCCTTGACTTGATCTGTCGACCAACAATTTCCTAGACAAATAAGAAAGGACCATGACGTTTATCTCCAACCAAACCAACCAATTTGGTACTCTGCCACGAACACGCCTAAACCCTTCCTGTATGAGAACCTATTAATACCCGGGAGCTACTTCCTATGCCTTTGGATACCTGGATATATACACCCTTGTTTGTCCCCCATAAACTATCGACCTTTGCCTATGCACTGCTGGTTTGCTCGTCAAATCATGTACCCTAGTCGTACTATTGATTTGACCCATGCGGTCTACGTCAAATTCCCCAACAAAACTTGGCCCCCGACCCAAGGCCTCAACCTCCTCTATCCGGCCCACCCCAAGGCCTCAATGGTCCATTTTTAGCCCGACCCAAGGCCGCCAACCCAACAACTTGACCCTAGACCCAAGGTTGAAAACCTACCTATAGGCCTTAACCCAAAAGGCCTCACCCTAACCATTTGGCCTAACCCAAGGCCGTCACCCTACCCTACTAGCCCGACCCAAGGCCTCGTTAAAAACCCGAGTGATCCGAACCCAAGGCCTCAAACCCTAAACATTTTTTTAGCCTGACCAAGGCCGCCCCACTTATAAACAACTTGGCCCAACCCAAGGCCTCAAACCTACCTATTACCAATTGGCCCGACCCAAGGCCTAAACCTACCATTCGGGCCCGAACCCAAGGACCAACATACCAATTGGACCGACCCACAGCCTCGCCCTACCTATTTGGCCCGACCAGGCCTTCCACCTACCATCGGCTCCGACCCTTAAGGCCTCAACCTACAATTGGGGCCTGACCCAAAGGCCCGCCCTAAACCTATGGGCCCGACCTAAGCTCGCCCTACCTATTTGGCCCAACCCAAGCCTCGCCCCGAACCATTAGCCCGACCCAAGGCCTCAACCTACCTATCCGGCCTGACCCAAGGCCTCAACCTACCCATCTAACCTGACCCAGGGCCACTGCCCAACCACTTGGCCTGACCCAAGGCCGTATCACTTAAATACCATACCCACAATCAACGTTTTATTTTATCCATCCATCATGTACCTTATGTTCAATCGAGCTCACCTGTTCATGTTTTAGCATGATTAGGGTCCTTGACTTGATCTGTCGACCAAATTTTCCTAGACCTAGACCGTGACGTTTATCTCAACCAAACCAACCATTTGGTACTGCCGAACATGCCTAAACGTTCCTGTACCTCACCTGTTATATACCCTGGAGCTACTTCCTATGCCTTAGATACCAGGATTATATCACCCTTGTTTGGATAAACTATCGACCTTTGCCTACACATTGCTGGTTTGCTTGTCAAATCATGTACCCTCGTCGTACTATTGCATTTCAACATGCGTCTACTTCCTTGAACCTACCCCACCACCTTACCATCCTCTTTACAACATATACCCTTTATCAACCCTATCCCTAATTTCCCGTTCACTCAATCTGTGATAGATTTGAGGGGGATTACCTACATCCTTAACATGAGAAACCACTTCATATTATTGTCCGTGCAGCTTTACAGAACAAGCTACACGACAATAAGGGGCTAATGTAGACACCCAATTCGTGTCTTACGACCCCTTGTGACCCGCATCCCATTTCGCAACCTAACCTCATTACCTAACTTTACACAATTATTTATTAATTACCTTGTAATTGATAAATCCACAATCACCTTACCCGCCACCTCACTCTGCCACCTCATCATGACCTAGCCCTAACCCTAAACTAACCTAATTAAGACCCATGACTTGGTCTAGACTCACATCCATAACTAATGCCTCCTTACTCACACCCAAAGCCGATCTTCTAGCCACTTGACCAAGCCCGCAACTGATCTCTTGGGAGAAAAGCAGGGAAGGTGGGCTATTTTACTAAAAATAGCCTACTTTTTCCTTACCGATGCCGGTTCCTACTCGACCGCCATCAGTTACGCAACTGCCATCGGTTCTCTGTAAATGGGCTCCCCAAACAAAAACAACGGATCAGAATTTCATTTTGGAGATCAGTCAAAGGATTTCTAGATCAACAGAGAGCATTGCGAGCGAGGAACAGAGTCCAGATCTTCACTTGACAGAGCAGAGATGAGTAAGAAACCAGAAGTGTTTACAAGCAAGGAGATCAACTTGCATCTTGGTCAAAACCAGTAAGTCACATTCTTGCATGTCCTTGTTATAACATTGCTTATGCCTTCTTGAATCTCAGTCCTCCTAAATCCGTTTCGAATCCACTACCCAATGTGCCATTGCATCTAACTGTCATTCTTTTGCTTCTAATCATCCCATTTCCCTAATACCATCCAAAAACCAGCCATTACAAACACCATAGCTACCAAGAAGATCCTAGAACCCACCGGGTATCGGTTATCAGTAACCGGCATCGGTTATCAGTAACCGGCATCGGTTCCTCTGATCAAAACAAGAAAACCAGCCTTTCCCCCTACCAGTTTAACAAAATAATTAATTGATATTTTGCAGTCTTTTGTGTTAATTCATATTAGCAGGGGAAATGACCACCTTCGAAAGGAAGCTTTTATATTTCCTGGGCCCAAGGCAGTTTCCTCATTTATTGTTTAATCAAAATCTTGTGGTCTTGGTGTCTTATTGCAGTAGTCCTTCCAAGACAAAAAGGAGTTCTCCACAGTCAGCCTGATCTTTCTCTACGGTACGTGCACACCATCTCGACATTCAACAGGTATTCCTCCTAACCCTAACCTCATCTGTTTCTAAAAGGAATGAAAGGATAGAAGCAACTCTATTCCCAGAAGCCGAAACATTTCGAGTGAAACAGGATCAGCTTTGTGAAGACCTCAAGAATAGCACAATCAATATCCCTTGTAGACTTCCCGCATCGATCAGTCTATATTCAGTAAAATAAAAGCCTCATTCAAAAGAACTTTTTGGGTCATGGACTTGTCTATTTTAGGGTAGGTTCTCTTTCGTCAGAACACTCACTTTGTAACAAGTTCTTTGTACCTCAACTATATCATCCACCTCACCTCACCATTTGTTTCAACTCAAGGGATGTAACGTACGCTCGATATGTTGTGATCATACAACTCTTTTCACCTATTGATTTCTCATCTATGCATCGGTACCTAGGGCTTCAGGCTCATTCTACGTTGTGTGGTTTTGGTTTAGCTCTTTCTCACCTACGGAACACTCTTTCCGCTTTGCCTCGCATTCTAGAATTGTGTGTTGATCTTAATCAGGACATGGGTCCCTCGACTTGGGTAGGCTAACTTTCGCTCTCCCTTATACCTTTTACAACATCACCAATTCATTACCAACACCAACAACCTTACCTTACCCAATATTTAATATCAATATTTTTACCAACCAACCAATTGCCTAAACCGAACCAAATTGCTGAATTTTGCCTCTCCCTGATCCTAGGGGGGAGGAGAACTACATCGGTCTGAGGGCCCTTCCTTGCTTTGTGCAATGGGCTATGTAGGCAGACTTAGGAGACATGGGGTCTCCCAAGGTTAGCTCGACACAACCTAACCATAACCTATCATGTGTGGGTAAATATAAATATTTGTGTATTTCTATTTAATCACATTCCTCTTTATCCTTTTTCAAAAACACCAAAAATCACAACGCAAACATTCTTATTATTATCAAATCAACATACATATCAGTCTTATCTAGATGTAAACAAATACATCTTCTCTATCATCGACACGCAGGTCGGTATCCTTATTTATTCTTATACCTTGCTAACATTTACTTAGACCCTCACGATTCATCTCGACCCAGGAGAGTGATCGTGATAGTCGATGCCTCTCGCCGGGCCTCTCTATCCTCAAAGGTACCGCGGCAGTAGTACCGCCCATGATCTGCCAATCTCTCCTGTGTAACATAATGAATTACGCCCTCTCGCATGAGGAATCTAGCCTCTAGTCTCTCCACCCCATTGCTCTGCAACCGCTAACATCCTCTTGCCTCATTCACCTACGTTTGGAGCTGCTGAACTAAACTTTGCAGATGATCTCTCTCCGATGTAATCACAGCTATGTCAGGGCGATCACGTACACCTCGCAGCTCACTACCTACCATAACCTATAGGCCTCTGTCGTTCCTGCATCCAACTTACACTATGATCGGCTGCTATCTCCTCTGGCCCTTCTGGAGGTGTTGGCCGGGGGAGGTGAGAATGCTTGCCTCGGGCATCGATCCTCATATATGGTCTATAAAGCCAAGGGTATATCTGCACAAATCCGAATTGTCGCCGCACGCAATCTAGAGCAATCTTCTCATACTCACCTGGCCTGTGCCGTGTGATCCACCTCAATCGCTCTACACCCCTCAACTCCTCAGCTATATTCTCTGTTACCATATAGTTCCCGTAAGGCCTCCAACAGATATCAGCAATCGTCACCCTCTCCCATACCTACCTGTAATACTCAATGTCACCCGTCCACGGCCTGAGATCTTGCCTCTTGTTCTGTCTAGACCCATCGTCTGAATTCCCAACCTCTGTACTCGGTCTCTCCTGACTGGATTGGATGGCCTACTGGTCGTACACAAACAATGTGCCCATAGGCCCAACAGTGTAATAAGTATGAAACAATCCAGTGTCGTCTTGTGATTTCACCTACAAGCCCATAAACCCCTGTATAACTCCGCCAAATATGCAGGT